>LPNX010322218.1:400698-527237 GCA_001517045.1 Pseudotsuga menziesii
TGCTTGTGACCTTCTTCGTCGCTTCCACATGGAAGATTGTAAACCAGCCCCTTCTCCCTTCCAGTCTAGAGTCAAGCTTTCTGCCACTTGTACTTCCCCTGAAGTAGATGCCACCTTGTATTGACAGCTTGTTGGTAGTCTTTTATACTTGACTCATTCCCGTCCTGACCTTTCCTTTGTCGTTGGTCATGTTGCCCATTATATGCAAACTCCTGATGAAAGTCACTGGAAAGCAGCAAAAAGAATACTTCGATATATTCGAGGTACAATTCAGTTTGGGATTCATTACAATACAGGGGGGAAACCTTTGTTGGTTGGTTTCACTGATTTAGATTGGGTCAACGATCCTGATGATTGAAAATCTACTGCAGGTTATGTTTTCAATATGGGATTTGGACCTGTCACTTGGGCTTGTAAGAAATAACAAGCTCTTGCTCTTTCTTCAGCAGAAGCAAAATATCGAGCAGCAGTTAATGCCAGTCAGGAAGCTTTATGGCTTCGACAGATCCTTTAAGAGTTTGGATTCGAGCAGCAGCAGCCTACTCCACTTTGGTGCGACAATCAAAGTGCCATCAAGCTTACCAAAGATCTAGTTCTACATCAGCGCAGCAAACACATTGAGCTACACATGCACTTCATCAGAAATCTTGTTCGTGATCGTGTTATTGAAGTGCTCTATTGCCCTACAGATGATCAAGTTGCAGACATCTTCACCAAGTCTCTTACAGAAGCGAAGTTTTTTAAACTTTGGTCTATGTTAGGAGTTCTGGAATGTCCCCTTAAGGGGGGATAGGCTCTAATGCCTCCTTCCTTCTCCTAATAGTGTCACTTTTGTAAATCCTTCAATCATATCCCAAGTTGTTCTTAAGGGGGGATGTTAGGATATTTAAACACTTAGGAGTTAGTTAAGATCAACTTGTGTAATATATCTGTTAGATAAAAGTGTGTTTCTTTAGTATGCATTAGTATGCATTTGTAAATATTCTAATCCGACGGTCACGATATGTTGTAGACATAGAGTGATCCGACGGTAACATATCGTGATCCGACGGTTCAACTTCTCTTAGATCATACCTACCATTGATCCGTGGCTTAACACCCGATTGGTCCATGATCTCTATTTAAAGAGCATGGAGTGTCCTTGGCTAGTTGATCGATTATGAGAAGTTCATGTAACTTTCTTTCTTTTGCATAATAAATTGCTCCAAGTAGCTATTTGGCTGGGGCCGTGGACTGTTTCCCTCTCGAGGGTTTTAACCACGTGACAAACATCGGTGTGTTGATTTGTGATCTATTTGTGTGAAGCGGTTGCTCAAGGTGTTCGGTGTTTTGGGAGTACCCTGTGTACCCGAACATGAAGAAGTCCCAATTACTATGGAAACTAAAGAGGATGTCTAAGTGATGATGGGAGGAGGCATACACATAGTAAAGTGGGTGGTAGGTAAAGGAGAAGAGATGTTTTGAGCAACAGCTATTTCAGAAGTTGAAGAGAGAATTGGTGTGAAAATTTCAGAAGATGGAAAGTGAGTGCTAACAGCTGGAAGTGATGATGAAGGCACTAAAATCTTCTCAGAAATAGATGATGATGAAAGGGTAGATGAAGGTAGATGCAGAGGAATTTTCAAAGACTGGGCCTCTGCAATAGAAGGTTGTAGCATGGGAGGTTGGACTAAGATAGGTGCGATAGGGGCAGAAGTAAAGGTCAAAGTATGATAGAGTTGAGATAGAGAGGGTCACGAGATTGCACCAGCAGGCAAAGTAGAGAGAGTTTGGATGGATGAGAGGAGCAATGCTAAAGTCGAAGATTTAGACACAGAAGTGGAATGTGAAATCTTCGAAACGGGGATGGAATCTTTCGTACCATTACCATTGAACAAATCTGTAAATGACTGCAAATATTCATTTACTTCTGCGACCACAAGCACAAGGGTAAGCACTTCTTCTTCGGTATCACAGTCACTCAAGTCCATAGTGGGGGTTTGAGAAGCGGTCATCTGAATTTTATGTTTCTTAAATGGCTTAACCATAGTCGTTTCTTGTTCATCACATACCTGGGTAACCGCAATAGTTACCTGAATGTTAGCAGCAGGCTTAGCAATTGCAGCTACTTGAGTGTCCAAAACTGAAGTTATCTGTGCTAACTTCTGTTTTGACTGCTGGGAAGTATGCATCATAGATTTCAACTGTTGAGCAATAGTTACCTGTGGTCGGTCCTCCATAGGGATTTTTCCTTTATTCCCATCTGCATAAGTTACCACTGACGGAACTTTTGTTTCTTGGATTCCTTCTCTTCCCTGTTCTTCCTTACCTTTTCAAGGAGATCAAGTTCCATTGCTCTGTAACCCAGAACTCGAGTTTTAAGCTCCTTTTGATGTTGTAAAATGTGGCTCTACTCATCTTTGCTCTTTGCCCTGGCCAAGACCTCAGAAAAGGTATTCACCCCCTGGTAGATAGAGTCATTAGGGACTTCCTCATGAACATAACCACCTTTGACATGGTTTTGCTTGAAATGAGCATCAAGAAACCCTTTAGGGTCATGTCTTCTTTTGAGAGCAAAACCAAGTTTCAAAGAGGCTATTTGATCACCTAGCACTGCAGCCCAAGTTGAGGTTGGGATGACCAATGACCCAAGATTCAAAGGAAGTTTAGGCCATCCTTTCCTCTTAGGAGCGATAAGCTTCTTGTAGACACCATCAGTAACAGTCTGGAAAGATACCTCTTCAATAACTAACCTATCAGGAACTATCTTGGGCAACATATGAACAATATTGCCACCCCAAATTCTAATATATGAAAAATACTCGCCAACATACCAGTCACCTATTGTAGCAATAAAGGTCCTGGCTTCAGCTGAAAAGGCAGGAGCTTCCTTTTTGAAGATTGAAAAATAAATATCGTTGGGGAAATGTTCGCAGATGTCATAGAACTTGGCTGCATAATTAGTATCCCACAATTCTAAATAGTAAATAGGTACCAGAGGGGCCGGTAAAGTCTCGTTCCATCCCAAATTGGGATATTGGAACTCGGTGTAGAATACATCAATGATTAAGGCCGAAAAGAAGAAATTTGGCTTCTTTCTGGCAGTAGCTTTCCGATAATCCTGGATATTCATTTTAAGCTCCAATGACAAGATAGACGCCCACGGAAAAGATTCACCAGTTGCTAAGACATGATGGGCTACCGGAACCCATTCAGCCTTGAAGACAGAACAGTTGGGAAGGCCATACAGCCTGCATAGCATGGTTGCCAATAAAGAATAGGGTTCTCTAAACCAGGCGACAGGGTAAAGGTCGTCGTTCCTCTACGAGAACTTACTAGGTTCATTCATCCATGATTTTAGCATTTCATTAAAATTGAACCTGGTCTTGGAGGATTGGGCGAACTCAGCGTTGAGGGGTTGCATGGCTAGTTTAAGGGCATAGGCTCTGGTAAAGACCTCGAAACTGAAGGTAGCTAGTTGTAACCCTGCGCTATCATTAAAAGATCGGTCTTTAGGGTTTGCGTGTTCCACGATCCATTTGATTGCGTCATTGTAAAAAAGGATAGAGGGCCTGGAAGCAATAGCGTGTAGTCCAGAATCCTTAATTTTTTGGCAGGTCGACTGGTCATTTTGAATGTCTGAGAGGTCATCATTATCAAAAATCGAGTATACCCTGGGCCAGTCAATTTGATAGGTTTCAGTGACTACCACCAGTGTCTGAGAAAATGGCAAAGTTTGGGTCTTTGGTCAGCATGTCCTTTTGAATGTTTTTGCAGCGGGTAATTCGAGCCATTTTTTAAAATTGAAAAACTCTGTTTAAACGCATAAGCAGGAAATCAAGAGTAATTCAAACAAAGCAACAGTAAAGAATCAAACGTAGAAATATCATAAGAAACCAACCCGAAATCAACTAAAACTATGAAAACGTTCTATGGTAAAAAATCGCAAGGAAAACCCACGCAGCAAAGTAACTCTTAACAATAAAAATGTTGAAGAAATTACAAAGGACCCATCTATATATAGATTTTCCACGGGTCGAATCCAGACCGTAAGATTAAAAGAAATAGACAATCGAGATTAAATCTTGCGGGATGCAGGATCAAGACACGAGATTTGAACTTTATTCACGTTCCCGCAATCCGCAATCCGCAAATTACAGGTTGAGGGATGCGAGAATACAAAATCTTTAAAATTTTATTTAGCCCTTTCTGCAATCTGCAATACGCAAATTGCAGGATGTGAGTTGCGGAAACACACAAAACAAATCATCAATCAAACTATTTTCCGCAATCCGCAATTGCCGGATGCAGGTTGCGGATTGAAAAACTACAATCATTAAAAATGTTTCCGCACCTGCAATCCGCATTGCGGGTTGCGGGTTGCGGAAACACACAAAACAAATCATCAATCAAACTATTTTCCACAATCCGCAACCTGCATCTGCAATTGCCAGATGCAGGTTGCAGATTGACAAACTGCAATCATTAAAAATGTTTCCGCACCCGCAATCTGCATTGCGGGTTGCGAGAGAAAAAAGACGCAAACACTTAAAGCCAAGCTCCTGCAATCTGCATTGCAGGTTGCAGATTGCAGGAAAAACATATTTTGAGAAAAATTAGTCCCTTTCTGCAACTCATCAAAACACAAAAAACATGGATAAATCATCAAAAGTTAACTAAGTCAAATCTTGATATAAAGACACAGAAACCATGATAAACATTTATGGAAACCCTAAAAATGAGAGAGGATTTTGAACATCACCTTTTGCATAAAAAAAATTGGGGCTCCCATGTTTTAGCAAAACCTGGGATCTGTTGTATCTACAACAAGCCTGGACAGACCCCCCCACCAGTCCTCGGTCTTCCCTTTAGCAGGATGCCAAGAGCAAACAATCCCTTGTCAAAGAGGTTGCCTTCACCTCCTATTGCTACCTAGAACATACTGCAAAACACAGAGAGGTTAACACAAAATCAGACATAAAGCAAGGTGAATTAAAGGCTGAAATAATTTATTCAAAACCTGACTAGTGGTCAAACCGGCTGACCCGAAGACCCGGAACTGAACCGGAACCAAACAAAACTGGATCAAAAAACCAATTGAGCAATTATACATGGAATATTCATATTTTCAATATATATATATATGCATATCCATGTGAACTTTGATCCATTAGACACAAATATGCAAATCCACCTCGAATCAGCTCTAATTAGACAAAATAAAACTATGAACATTGAATAAATCTTTTTGAAAATTGAAACAACTCCAAATATGAAAAAAAAACTCCCGACACAAGCTCAATATTCATATTTTCAATATATATATTCATGTGCTCTCCCGATCGAAATTTGAGTAAAAACACGGGAAGATATGTCGAAAATACAAACAAAAAAGTAGTTTTTTTGTTTTCTTCCTCCAAAATTAATAAATTTTATTTTATTATTTTAACTATTATTTTATTAATTTTTTTTAGGAGGCCCATTTTGAGTTGAAATTTCCTCTAATGATTGTATTGATCCATGTATTGAATGTTGAGCTCATCTCAACCGTTGATTAAAACATTTGTATCTTTTAATCTTAGCCACCCATTTGAAAAGTGGTTAGGAATTTGGTTCTCTCATTCCTATTTAAAGGAAAGAGCTTCTCATTTGTAAGAGGTCTTTGGCTCTTGGATCTGGATAATAGAAAACTGTTCTTATGGAAATTTTTTGGATCTCCTTTGCATCTGGTGTTCTTAGATGGTGATTGGAAAATCTATTTCTTCCTAGCATTTGAGTATTTGTTGTGAGACCTATATTTTTTTCAGGAAACACCGTCTTGTCTACAGGAGGGCGACTTCAACTTGGGCGTTTTTGCAGGGGTTCCTCAACTCGCTTGGCTTGGATGTGTTTTGTATCAGGGGGTTTTCATTAGCATCAATGTGATCTATGATTTCATCTTGTTATTTTTCTGTAGCATTTGTTCTTTTCTCATGACGCAGCAAATCTGATATGGTTGACGTTTGTTGTGCGGGGGAAAGGGCGCAGTGGCTTCTTTGGGCAAAATGTTGGGCACAGAAACTCACCCAAATCTTCTCAAATTGTTCAAGATAGCATAGATCATCACTATCAAGGCATCTACTGTTGATGAAATTGTCATTGATGCCAACTTGGTCTTGCAGTGGCCCCACGGGATGTCTTTAGACCCTCAAGTTGATGATGATGGCCTTGATTCCCTTGGTGGAATTATGTACATGCCTTCGGACAAACTAAGGAAATGAACAGCAATGGGTAAAGTGTTGAGATCAGCTGTGAGATGTTTACCTGTGTACGAAGCTTCAGAGGCAGAGATAAATTTAACCCGAGAATTCTAAGCTTGCTGACCATGGAACTTGCCATGACTACAGCATATGCAGATATATATTACCAATATATAGGAATCATGGTTCCACACAGATCTTTGAAAAGGAAATAATTTTTGGGTTGTCTTGCACTGACCCTGGAAACGAAATTTTTGTTGGTGTTGTTCTCCACATATTATTTATTGTTATGTCGGCCCAGAATTTAAAAAAAAAAAAAGGAGAACATCATGCTCAGGTCGGCTCCATTTACCTCAAATATTTTATGTCGGCCCAGAATAGCAATGTCGGCCAAGAATTTTAAAAAAGGGAGAAGATATGCATGTCGGCCCATTAAAAATTTTATTAAAAAATTATAATTTTATATATGTCGGCTCAGCAATTTAAGGAAGAAAATTTAGTATAAATACACCACGAAAATCTTCTTTTTGGTGAAGAAAATTTCGGTGGAATGCTCTGAGGAAATTCGTGGGTACTATGGCAGCCACAGAAAAACGCAGGAGCAGAGGAAAAACGCAACAGCAGAGGAAAAACGCAGCAGCTGACATATTTTTTTTTGCATCATATTTCTCATCTCTGTGATTTTCGGATGTCTGAGAAAACGCAGCAGCAGCAGACGTGGACTGTGATTTGTTTTTGCAGCAAATGAACAGCAATGATTGGAGGCTTTTCCACACTTGCTTGGGGTCTCTTGTTTAGCACTAAACACTTCCACAAATTCTGAATTTTTGGTCCAAAAAAAAAACAGTCAGAAGTTTTCCTTTCTTTGCAGCACTTGAACAGACCCAAATTCGTGAAGGTACAAGAGTCTGTTTGAGACTTGCGTGGGGTTACTCCAGCAATCACAGAGACTCAAAGCTATTACAGTTCAGAAATTTCAGCATCCATGTCCAATAGAGTTCACTAAAATTCGTTATCTGTTGAAGGATTTGGATGCAATCTTGGAAGCCTTTTTCTTGGTGGAGATACATAAAGACAACAGCATATTAGAAGGATTTTGAAGCCCTAAATAAGGCAGCCTTAATTCTCATGCCTAAAGGCTAAAACAGTCCAGCTTGACAGTGCTTAACCTCTTGAAGAGATGACATTGGGTTGCTGTTTTCAAAGCCTTATGACAGTCCATTCATGAAGTTGACAGCCTAGTCCAACACCTAAAGAGATGATAGTGTTCTCATAAAGCATTTTGACAGTCCACTCCTTGAAGACTTTGACAGTCTCTTTTATGAAGAAGGTTGACAGTATGACAGAGATTAATGACAGAGACATGAAGTCAATAATGATGATGTGACAAATTACAGAAAACATAACAAGTACAGACATTGATTAAGGTATATAATCTGATATGGTGATGATAATATGCTTGTTGACAGTAGTATAGCGATACAATGAAGATGGTGACAGTGGCAATGTATACACATTGAGTGAAGGCAATGGTATGATACTAAGTGATGACAGTGGTAATATTTGCATGCCAATGTCACCAGTATGCAGTAGATGTGTGTGAGCTTGAAATCCTGTAGATAGGCAGACTTGAGCACAAGCAATGAGTAGATTGAAGCACTTGTTGAATGAGCTGAGCATGTGAAGGTTGTTGTTTAAGTTGAATCTTTGAAGAGTCCAAGCATGGATATGAAAGCTCTAAATCCTTGATGTTTGACTGCTACATGACAGTTAAGATAGCCCAGTTTGGAGATCCTTGGAGTTTTGAGAATTGACAGCCCTATTTCATGAGGCTTGAGGAGAGAGATAACAGTTTGACATATAGTGAATATATCAGTGAATATTCAGTATTGATGAGCATGCTGGTGCGTTGATACCTTTTACCTTATGATGATCTATACACTGTATGAAGACGAAGTTGCATACAATGAAATGATGATGCATTTCATCGATCTCTTTACAGTCTATGTAGTATGCACAGTTTAGGGAGATGATTGCTCTAACTTGTGTTGATTAGCTGAGGACATATGTAGGAGTGGATTGAGGCTACTCAGGTTCGAAAGTTGCAGGCCTAAACTAATCCGAAATGTTGCAGACTGAGACAACTCAGAACTGTCCAAAACACAAAAAGGGAGGTCAACATATAGCTTAGTCTTACACAGCGAATGCATGAAGGGTTTAGGATATTTTGGCTAATTTCTGTAAGGCAGCCATTTGAAGTTTAAACAAGACATTGTCATGACAGTATAATGATGATATAAATACTAACAAAGTGGCATGAAGCAGTACGTCTACAAAGAGCCAAGACATGACAAGTTGATGACAGCAACAGTTCATTGAACAGTCCTTGATGACTCAGCAGTGTTTTGAGCAGCTGTGATTGGTGGTTGATGTGCACAGATGTTTGAGCAGAGATTGAGACTATTGCAGCAGTGTTGAGCAGCAGTAGTTGAATGATGAGCAGTGTTAATGAAGGTAATCAGCAGTTGACCAACAGAATTGATTGATAATTTGCAGCAGTAGATGACCAGCAGCAGGGATGAGGAGCCAAGATGATGAGCAACAGTGAGCAGATGTACAGCAGAGTTGATGTGATGGGGAAAGAAGATGAGCAGCTTTGATGTGTCAAAGATTTCTTGTGTGACACAAGGATACTGTATTGTAAAAGCAAGCTTGTCTTGCTTTTGAGGTTAGGATACCTCAAACCCTTCTTAGCAGGGTCTAAGAAAACCAGGCAGGGTCCTGGATCAAGAGTAGGTGCTCTATATATCAGTAGGTGCTAATTTTGCCTAACGGTTGTAGCCGGACCAAAATAATATAAAAAGATTACAAATTTATATGGTGTGGTGTTCTTCTGTGTTATGATTCTTATGAATGAAATGCTTATGCTTTGTGAATGATGTTTATGAAATGATTATGATAGAGTAATGGATTGATGAATTGGTAGCTAACCAGGATAAGCCAAGAAAGGTTTAAATTTATGCTTCACACTGATTCACCCCCCCTCTCAGTGTCAACATTTACAAGGTTTTCCAGGTAAGATCTACAGGTTAGTATTTATTTTCTAGATCTCAATCCATTGGCATCTTCATTTTATGTTAAAACCCTAAATATAAAAAAATCAAAAAATGTTATGGCTCAAACCGCTAGAGTTCTCGACAAACCATTTCTGGGTTTTGTATATCGGGTCAAACCCTAAGTGGGTCTTCAAAAATGTTTTGCTAAAATTGCTTCATTTGGCCCAAATCCCAAGGCACTGTTCTCTAAACCTTAGTGCTATCCTTTAGCTTTCCTTCTTCTCTAGCGATTTGACCTTTTCTGGCAAACCATTTCTGGGTTTTGTAGATCGGGTCAAACCCTAAGTGGGTATTCAAAACGTTTTTCTAAAATTGCTTCATTTGGCCCAAATCCCAAGGCACTGTTCTCTAAACCCTAGCGCTATCCTTTAGGTTGACTTCTCTTGTGTTTTGACCTTTTTCCTGTGGCTCGAGTGCTTTGACATTGTCATACCTTTTTTTGAGTCTATCCATCGGTACTAGATAGCCCAAATCCTGTTCTTGCCCTCCCTACATTGGTCACGTTTCCCAGGGCAGTGGACATCTCAGTCTTTTGCTAGTACCTTGATCCCGGATCTAGTATTGAGCTTATAGGTCATCTTTTTCCTAAACTTGGATCAAATCTCACATCTTATAAACCTTGATCCAAGCCCTAATTCACCTAGTGACGTCATACATAGATCTAGGGTTTACTCCACCTTACACCTTACGTACTTCAACTCAATTTAATTTGATCTGGTGTTTAGGTCTGATCTCTCCTGTCGGGAGTAGATCTGGGTCTCCCCCATTCTTGTCTTGGGCTAAGATAGCATAAAGTGAAGACTACCTCGATTGGCGTGACAACCATCCATTTGGGAGTCAAGGCAATCTTGGTTCCACCTCCTTAGTTGCTTGTCCCTCTACCGTCCATCCTAGATCCATCTCACATAGGCAACTACAAGGCTGGTGATAACAGGGTTTTTATCAAACCCTCCTCTTCAACAACAAACTTCATTCGAACAGCTCTCCTCCACCGGGCAGTTGCAAATCTTCACGGGCAACCTTATCTTCTTCACGGGTTGCCCACATTTTCTCTCAGGCAACATTCTGAGGGCTCATCCCTCCCTTCTCTGCCCTTGGGCAGCTAGCAGTAGCAGCCCGTAAGGACTTAGGCCTGTTGCACACCCACGGGAAACCCATAGGGCATACCCGGGTAGGTGCTACTATTGCCCCAAACCCTCGGGCAACCCCACGCAGACTCGTGAGGGTCTCGAGTAGCAGCCTAGAGCCCTTGAGAGTTGTCAAGTCTGCACAGACCCTCCAGGAAGCCCACGGGCAGGCCCTACATTGGTCACGTTTCCCAGGGCAGTGGACATCTCAGTCTTTTGCTAGTACCTTGATCCCGGATCTAGTATTGAGCTTATAGGTCATCTTTTTCCTAAACTTGGATCAAATCTCACATCTTATAAACCTTGATCCAAGCCCTAATTCACCTAGTGACGTCATACATAGATCTAGGGTTTACTCCACCTTACACCTTACGTACTTCAACTCCATTTGATTTGATCTGGTGTTTAGGTCTGATCTCTCCTGTCGGGAGTAGATCTGGGTCTCCCCCATTCTTGTCTTGGGCTAAGATAGCATAAAGTGAAGACTACCTCGATTGGTGTGACAACCATCCATTTGGGAGTCAAGGCAATCTTGGTTCCACCTCCTTAGTTGCTTGTCCCTCTACCGTCCATCCTAGATCCATCTCACATAGGCAACTACAAGGCTGGTGATAACAGGGTTTTTATCAAACCCTCCTCTTCAACAACAAACTTCATTCGAACAGCTCTCCTCCACCGGGCAGTTGCAAATCTTCACGGGCAACCTTATCTTCTTCACGGGTTGCCCACATTTTCTCTCAGGCAACATTCTGAGGGCTCATCCCTCCCTTCTCTGCCCTTGGGCAGCTAGCAGTAGCAGCCCGTAAGGACTTAGGCCTGTTGCACACCCACGGGAAACCCATAGGGCATACCCGGGTAGGTGCTACTATTGCCCCAAACCCTCGGGCAACCCCACGCAGACTCGTGAGGGTCTCGAGTAGCAGCCTAGAGCCCTTGAGAGTTGTCAAGTCTGCACAGACCCTCCAGGAAGCCCACGGGCAGGCCCTAAGGGCTCTGGTCGAGGCTGCCTGCCCCTTGGGCAGCAGCACTGCGCACAACAGAGCACAAGAAGCAGCAGAGCTGCCATTTTTGGCAGCCGGGCAAAAAACAGGAATCCGAGAAGGTGTACGGACGGGCAAGCTGACAAGGCAGCTTATAAGTTTTCTAGGCAAACTGGAAGTACAAAAAAGAGAAATTAGGGCCTCAAGCCCTAGTTGGGAATTTTTATGTAATTGGAAAATTGATCTTCTGATATTGTGGTTTAACCCTATTGGGGTTTGAGGAACTTTTTAAAGAATTTTCAGTCATATCATTTACGAGATGAATTACTAATGCTTTTGGGGATTTTGTCCTTTAAAGGTTTCCCCGTGAAAATTTCTTGTGTCCATTGTGTTGATGTGATGAATGTTGTTTACTGCCCTTATCATTTGTTAGTCTGCAATTTTTATAATTATCATGCTAATGCTAAAAGCATAACATGGTATCAAAGCTAATGCTAAAAACATAACATGGTATCAAAGCTTAACATGTGAAAACACAGTAAAGGGACACTGCTGTTGTTTTCCTAGAAGGCTAGGATGATAGCCATTCTATAAGAGAATTACTTGGATGACATTGTGTTTAATGTCATTGAAGAGCCAACATCAAATGCTGGCAGGCTTGCTTACAAGAGGAAGCAAGGTAAGGCTAGGAGGATCATCTATGATTCTCTCAAAGAGACGGTGATGCCCAACATCACAACTTTGAAGACTGCTAAAGAATGCTTTGACACCTTGGGCAACCTATATGAGAAGAAGGATCCCAGCCAGAAGAGAGTCTTGAAGAAGATACTACGAACTTTGAAGTTGAACAAGGATGAAGGGGTTGGTTCTTTCTTCACAAAGACTGCACAGGTAAGAGATCAACTCATAGCTATTGGTATTATTGTTGATGATGATGACCTTGTGCAAACTATGGTTGATTGTCTCCCAAGCTCTTGGCAAACCTTCATGGCATTTGTCAGTGGACATGAGAATTAGCCAACCTTTGAAAGGCTTTGGCATGATTGCATAGAAGAAGAGGGAAGGACCTCAGGCAAAGTAACCAAGTAAGGCAACCTTGCACTTGCAGCAAAGACAAAGAAGTTCAAGAAGCCTTTCCCTCAGCAAAAGAAGGGAAAGTAACCAGAAAGGTAAGTTCTCTAACATGTCAAAAGTGGAATGTTATAATTGCCTCAAGTTTGGACATTTTGCCAAGGATTGCAGGCAAGCCAAGAAGAAACCCAAGCTAAGGTTCCAAGCCTTGCTGCAGAAGCAGATGAAGAAGAAGAAGAAAACCAAGGCTAACAAAGATGAAGAGCCTACAAGAGAG
Organism: Pseudotsuga menziesii; assembly: GCA_001517045.1. NCBI lineage: Eukaryota > Viridiplantae > Streptophyta > Pinopsida > Pinales > Pinaceae > Pseudotsuga > Pseudotsuga menziesii. Next base: position 413,488 of record LPNX010322218.1, read on the forward strand.
TACTACTTGATTTCTGCTCTCACTGGTTCTTTCACAGATTGTGCCACGTCTTGATTGGTGAAGAATGGTGCCTCCAGGCACATGACAGGTAACCGTGGAGCTCTCACCAGTTACAGAAAGAAGAAGTTCAACACACACGTAGAACCTAGAGATGACTCCACTTACAAGATTGAAGGAGTTGGCTCAAACTTCACTTCAACTTGACTCTGGTACGGTTCTTCATATTGATGATATTCTTTATGTTCCTGGTTTAAAGAATAATCTTTTAAATGTTGTTGGCTTAAAGGACAAGGGCTACATAATCCTCTTCATGGACAAGAAAGTCCTTCTATTAGCAAAGAACGAAGATCTAAGCTCAGCAGTACAGATTGGGGTTCGAAAGGGAGGCAAATGTTGAAATAAAAATGTTGAAACAACAACTGAAACTATTTAATCAATCATCAGTATGTAAATACTGAACCTGCCATATCAGTATAGGAATACTAAAACTATCTCAACAACAACAGTATGAAAATACTGAACCTGCTACACCAATATAGGAATACTGAAACTATCTCCACAATCATCTCAACAACGTCATTATGAAAATACTGAAACTACTACATCAGTATAGGAATACTGAAAATATATCTTGCCCTCTAACGATCTTGGAGCAGTATCTTGGTGAGTTCTCTGGTAGATCCTTCCGGGCATTTTGTCTAATTTACTAACCCTTTCGAGTCAACAGGCCTAGTCAAACAGATGGATTTTCTTGGGGATAAACAAGCCTTGTTCTGGCTTACTAACCCTCTTGGGATAAACATGCCTAGCCAGACATAGTAACCCCCCCTAGGATCAACAGGCCTCGTCTGACTTACTAACCCTTTCAGGCCAACAAGCCTAGCCAAACTTACCCTACTCTAGGCTAAGCTACCACCACTGCATCCTTCTACCATCTTCCTTCATTCCCTCTTTCGAGGGAGGTCCTTTCGGACTACGCCAAGCTTGTCTCAAAAGTATTCAAACTTTACACGAGACAGAGGCTTAGTCAACACATCTGCCACTTGTTCCTCTGTAGGAACATACTTGAGCTTTACAGCTCCCTTCTGTACCATATCCCGGATGTAATGATATCTAACTTCGATATGTTTCAACTTGTCATGAAACATCAGGTTTTCTGTCAACTTAATACAACTCTAATTATCACAAAGGATGTCAGTAATATCTATCTATGCACCAAATAAAATTGTCAACATCTTGCGAAGCTATACTGCTTCACTACAGACTGAACATGTTGCAATGTATTCAGCCTCTGTCGTGCTAAAAGAAATACTGGACTGCTTTCTATTGAACCATGAGATCATGCCTAATCCCAAACTAAAACAACATCTTGAAGTGCTCTTTCTATCCTCGACACTTCCTGCCCAATCTAAATATGTAAAATCATGTAATCTGATCTCGGCATTTGATGCATATCTGAGACCTTAGTCTAAAGTCCCCTTTAGATACCTCATCACATGTTTTGCTCCTACTTGGTGAATATGTTTGGGATTCACCATATATTGACTCAGAGTGTTTACAGCAAAACATATATTTGGTCTTGTATTAGTTAAGTACATCAGAAAACCAATAATCTGTCTATATAAGATGGCATATTTCTATCCTTGACACTTCCTGCCCAATCTGAATATGTAAATCCATGTAATCTGATCTCGCCATTTGATGCATATCTGAGACCATAGTCTAAAGTCCCCTTTAGATACCTCATCACATGTTTTTCTCCTACTAGTTGAATATGTTTGGGATTCACCATATATTGACTCAGAGTGTTTACAGCAAAACGTATATTTGGTCTTATATTGGTTAAGTACATCAGAGAACCAATAATTTGTCTATATAAGAAGGCATCTATTGCTTTCGAAGTGTCATCATTCAATAGTTTCAAATTTGTTGTCATCGAAGTAGTCATAGCCTAGCAATCTATCATCCCAAATCTCTTTAGGATTCCTACTGCATATTTTCCTTGGTTTAGGAAAATCTCGTTTGGATACTGCAATACTTCAAGACCTAGAAAATAATGCATCATTCCATGGTCTTTCATCTCAAATTCTGCAGCGAGATTCTTCTTACATTCGTTGATGGGCTTATCTTCATATAGTAGTAATATCATAAGTCCATCACCCTCAACTTTATAGTAGAGGTTGGAATATGCTTTATTCTTGGTAAAGCCCAATTTCATTCGAAATCTATCAATTATTCCATACCATGCCTTGGGTGCTTGCTTTAACCCATACAATGCCTTCTTGAGTTTACATACATGAGTTTCTTGAACATCAGTCTCGAAACCTTGCGGTGGTTCGATATATACTTCTTATTCTATCAAGCCAATTAGAAAGGTTGTCTTTGCATCTATCTGATGAAATTTCCACTTCATATTGGATGCCAAGGCAAGGATGGTTCTAATTAAGGTGTACCTAGCTACTGGTGCAAAGGTCTCCTCATAGTCGATTCCTTCCTTCTAGGACATTCCATGAGCTACAAATCTTGCCTTGTACTTCTCTATACTACCATCTGCTGAGTGCTTTGTCTTGAAGATCCATTTCGTGGATACCACTGACTTTTCCTTTGGTCTTGGTACAATTTCTTATACATCATTCCTTATAATGGATTGGTATTCCTCAACCATTGCATCAACCCACTCCTTTTGCTTTGTTGCTTCTTCAAAACATGTTGGCTCTTTATCAAAGCTACATAACTAGGGTATGGCTTTGGCTTCTTTCATTCTCTAATGGTTCCTTCTAAAACACCACATCTTTCTACTTCTTCGATTACTTCACGAGCCTAAGCAGGTCTTCTCTTACGTGAGATCATTTCACTGGGGAATTCTTCAGGGCTCTAAGGCTTTGTCATGTCATGATCCTCAGGCATCTGTTCTTCTTCTTCGTTCCTAACTAGTTTAGGACCTTCTGCAACTCTAGGACTTTCATGCTCCTCTTAATCTTCCTTATCTTTCTTTGTTTTTTTGAAAGTTGTATCTTCGTCAAAGGTGACATCTCTGCTTAATTCAATTTGACGATAGCCTAGGATATAGATTTGATAAGCTTTTGATAGCTCACTATATCCTACAAACAATCCCTTCTTTCCTGAAGGATCTAGCTTTGATCTTTTCTCCTTGGGAATGTGTATGTATACCGGACAACCAAATATCTTTAGGTGACTGACTTCAAGGTTTTCTCTGGTAAACATCTCTTCTAGAGTCTTGTTTCCAAGGGTACTGTGGGAAATTATGTTCTGAACATATAATGTTGTTATGGTTGCTTCTTCTGCCCATAGGTACATAAGTAGATCTTGATCATGGATCATGGCTTTTACAACTTCCATGATAGATCTATTCTTTCTTTCTGCTACACCATTTTGTTGTGGATTATAGGAAATAGTTAGCTCCCTCTTAATCCCAGCTTCCTTGCAGTACTCATTGAATTCACTTGATGTGAATTCTCCTCCATTATTTGATCTTCAAATCTTGATCCTCTTTTCAAAGAGGTTTTCTGGAAGGGCCTTAAACTCTTTGAACCTTTCAAACACTTCATCCTTCTTCTTCAGGAAATAGATCCAAGATTTGCGGGAGTAGTCATCAATAAAGGAAGCATAGTAAACATACCCGCTTAATGAAGTAGTTTGCATTGGCTCGCATATATCTGAATGAATAATATCTAAGATCCATTTTGCTTTGTTGTCACTGTTTGGATAAGGGTTCTTAGTATTCTTTCCTTGTGCACAATGGCACATCTTGTTCACACTCCTTCATGATCTATCTGAATCTTCGGTAAACCTATCACAACCTTGCTCACAACTGGCAATGCTTTGTAATGCATATGAGCAAGCCTTTTGTGACATAGCTCACACGGGCTTATGGTACTAGTCATTAATGTTGAATATACATGTCTCTTTAATCTGTAGAGTCCTCCTCCTTCAACTCCAATCACTACTGTATCATCTATAGTTTTTCCTTTTGTCCACATGAGAACTTCTCCATCCACAAAATCAACTCTGGACCCTTTCTTATCTATGGCTGAGATAGAAAGAAGGTTCTTCTTTAGTCCTGGGACATACAGGAAATCCTTCATTTTCATGGACTTTCCAAAGTCCAGCTTATAGGAGGCTTCTCCCATTCCTTTGATGGGATATCGATAATCATCTCCAAGCATTACTTTGTGTGGGGACTCCTTTTGTACAAGACATGAGAGTGAATCCTTGTAACCTATCCTGTGCTTGGAGGCACAACTACCTAATCGCCAGGTGTCATTCCCTGGTGAGACTGAACCTGTGAGCGCAGAGATCAAGACATATTCTTCACAGGAAACTTCATTTTCCTTAACTCTTTCCTCATCTTCTTGATCATTGTCTTCAGCAGCATGGGCCTAAAATCATTTCTTCTTCTTGACTCGTTCTTCCTTCTTGGGACAATTTATAGCAATGTGTCCCATCTTATGACAAGTGAAGCATTCATAATTTGAGAAGTCTTTCTTGGACTTCTTAAACCCTCGAGTCTTTCTAGGAGGATGGTCATAACTCTTTCTCTTGTTCTTGTCTTTGGTATGGACTACCAAAGCTTGATCCTCTTTTGAATTTAGCTTCTCTTCTCTGGCTACTATTCTTTCTTCTTCTTGAACACATTCTTCCCATAAATGTCGGAACTTGGTTAGTCTTCTTCTTGAACAAATTCCTCGGATAAAGGATTCCCAATCTCTTGGAAGACCATTCAAGGTGGTCATTACAATTTCTAATTCTTCAACAATATCACCAATAGCTTCCAACTGATCCTTGATTTGAGCTACCCTTATGAAATATGATTGCATGATTTCTGACTTTTGAGACTTTACACTTTTGAGGTGATTCCTCAAGGTCATCTTTCTATTGGTGTTTATTCCTTCAAATAAGCCGGATAGAGCATCAAACATTTCTTTTGGTGTCCTCCTTGAGGATACTTGAGGAATCAAGATATCTGTGATAGAGTTAGCTATGATCGTCTTAAGCCTTAATCATATCCTTCTTGTATTTGGACTTAACTTCAGCCTCTTCTGGTTTTGCCACTTCCTCCTTTATAAATCCTTCTAGATCATTTTCTTCTATGATGAGCATGATCCGATACTTCCATGCTCTGAAGTTTTCAGCACCATCAAGCTTCTCATCTAGCTTGGTACTCTTTGTCATCTTTTAAGAGAATGAGAACTTCAAATGGAATTAGAAGAAGTAGTACTTACTTGATGAATACAAATTCTGGCTAACCTTCTTCAAGATGACTAGTAGGGCTAAGTGATGGAAAAGATGCGCCTTCCCATGGCGAGCTAGACTGTATCTTGCTTTTTCTGAGCTTGACAATGGAGTGGAGTCTCAGGAAAAATGAAGCCCTAGTTCTATCGGGCAGTAGTGTCTAGTCCAAAACTGAAACTTCTTGGAATTCAGTTATGTTTTCACATAAGGATGCGCCCTGCTGGGGCAAGTTGAGTGAGCCCTCTTTTCTGGATGATCTATAGAGGGATTTGTTCGGAGTAACAAACCCTAGTTGCGCAATGTCTCCTTTCATGGTGGCTCTGATACCATGTTAAGTTTTTCTTAATTGCTTAGATGATATCTTAAAACAATTTTCACGAGTAGCATCACTGAAAGAACAACAAGCACAGTAACACAAAGAACACAAATATTTTCCTTGGGAAACCACAAGGGAGAAAACCCCGCAAAACTTCCTTGTTATAGAACTCAACCAGAGCAGTGTAAAACCCAAACAACTACTTCTCTCTTCTTTCTAGAGCAGTTGTTCTTCTCTCTCTTGCAAACTTGTTTGAGTGAGTGTGCACAAATGAAGGGGAGTGCCTCCCTATTTATATTTGTCACTTGACTTGACCTAAGACCTAATAGGGCCGACTTGTCTAGCAAGACACCAAAAATAATATTTATTATAATGACACTTGGGTACTATTGACCCAACTTACATCCAGAGGTTTGATTCTTTCAATGACTCTTACATGACCAAACTCATCTCCTGATGGTGAAATACAATCAATACATCTGGAATATCTTCCAAATTACAATACTTTAGCAATATGCACATGTTTTATGATAATACCGGTGGATGAAGTATTGCTTAGGTGCCTACACTGTGATATAATTTTGATGCAATAATTGTAATGTGAATGACATATTTCAACGTTTTATAAGCTAATAGACTTGCAATACCATGCAAATAAAGTGTAATGCAACAGTCATCTTGTTTTTTAATATTTGGTTCTGCCCAAGGCACTGGTCTTTAGCATAAGTGTTTGAAAGGTATATGTATGACTGGCTGGTAGGTACAACATCAAGGGCTCTCCCCTTCGAGGCCTAGACTCTCTGAAGAAGTTAAAGGGGTGTGACTGAGGTGACATTGGGCCACCACTCCTTGGTTGCTTGCTGGGCTTTAACCCTGCTAGTTTTCCCAGTAACATGCCACATGTCCTCTTATGTGCCCAACATTACTCAAATCATCCATGTGTGCCAGTGTGGCCACTTAGCTCCAATGCTGCTGCTCAGCATGTGTCTAAATTCATCACCATCTTCTATGAAATATGCCAACCCAAGCATCCTCAAGTCAAATGTCCAACCTCCAAGTTATATATCACATGGTTCTGAGCTTCCGGGACTAAGTGCCCCCTTCAAAGTGCCCAGCACTCCCCCTCCTAAGTAGGTACCTCCCCTAATCATGCAACTGACTCCTCCATTGTGAGCACCCAATGGATTAGTCATCATGTTGATCACAGTAACAATCCTCTAGGTCAGGGCACCATGCTTGCTCTCTAACCAAGGTCAAGCATCCACCCAAACTGAGCCACATCCGACTGTCCATGAAGCATCGCCAAGGGGGCTAGTAGACACATCACTCTTTTAGTAAAGTAAAAACACTTTTGGAGTAACCCTGAAAGTGATTATGGTGCTCAATTGATTTGTAAGCTCCCTTACATCAAAAATATACAAACAGCTTGAAAAAAATGAATTGATCTCGAGCTGATGTCCCACTGATACAATCAAACGAAAACCAAGTTTCATTCAGACCAGAAGTTTAACCTACAAGAAAATGGGCATTTGTAAAGTAAAGGCCTTCTATATCTGTGAAAAAGTGAACAAACCAGTAAACAAGAAACGTACTTATGCTCTTTTATTTGGCTGTGTGCAAAAGTTCAAGTTGCAAGGAGACATGCCCAAGTTATACAAGCAAAACTCAGCTTTTTACCCAGCCAGAAACAAATGCTTTAAAAAATAGTCATTTCTAATTGTACCTCTTAACCATATAATCAAGGTTTTGTAGATCTCTCCAGTCTTCCCTTTTCTGTATAAGTTGGTCTTCAAGTCTTAATTCCTGAGAAGTAAATGACCACAATTAAATTCCAGTGCAAAACAGTTATACCTATAATTCACAAAAATAAACATGGTGATTTTCTCAAACACAACTACTTGTCTCAGGGATGAACCATTTAACAATCATGGATTATTCAACTTCCTGAACATCAAATACCAAATCCTTAACTTTGACAGTTTGAGAAATAGATGTACCAGACATTCTGGACCTTTAAAAACTAATCCCGTATTCTCATATGGAAAGCAGTCAAATATTTCTCAAATAACTCACATAAAAAAAATTCTGACCTCAAACAGCATTTGTGAAAAGGGAAAGCATGTCAGCATTAGACCCAAGCTCTAATGCATCAATATCTGTTCTAAGAAAATTTACTCTACCATCAACCTCGACTGTTAACTCAGCTTTGAAAGCGACATTTCTCTTAATTTAAACATGAAAGCATCTCCATTAAAATCCTTTTTATGTCATTGTAATTTATGAAGGATTTTCCTAAAAATATGAATACATATAGTAAGAAGGATTCTAACTTTGAACTTGCAATTTTCTCCTATTAACATGCAACTTTCACGACTTTTATCATCATCCCAAGTCGCCTCTTCCCTTTTCAAGTGTTGAAGTTCCTTTTCCTGCAAGTACAAGTAGACAGTACTTTTACATCAGAGTTCCAAATTAGAAGTATTCAACTACTGAACCAATCCCTTAGTTCCATGCATCTATCTTCTCACAAACAATCAAGTAAATGTAAATCTTTCACAGCATAGATCAAGGAAAAATTGGTTAAAATCCTATCTTTATTTTAAAAATGCTTGTAAGAATTCAGGCCTCTGCTTGAAATTCTAAATACACGAAAATGTTCATCAAGAGTAAAAGATTGATACAATCATTTCCATGCATGAGATGTGATTTAATTGAATTCCTCTGCTTGAAATTCTAAATACATGAAAATGTTCATCAAGAGTAAAAGATTGATACAATCATTTCCATGCATGAGATGTGATTTAATAAGTACCTAATCTACAGAGAAACCTTAATATCTCAACAAGTCATAGCCAATAATCTTGAACAGAACCATTGTAGAAACTTATAATTTATTCTAAAGAATAAGTGAATATGTAATTTTAAATATAGAAATATTTATATAATCATCTTTGTGCCTAAGATGCAATTCAAAAATTGTGTAATCTACAGAACAACTTCAATAGCATACAAACTTATAACCCATAAAAGTTAAAAACATATAATATAAACTTAAAGTCTTCAATGTTACATAAAATGTCTATTTCATTTTATACACATTCCAAAATAAGGACTTGAAAAAACAAAAGTATAAACCTTTACTGATTTCTCACCGATTTGAACAAGGTTAGCATCCACAACTGAAAATGCACCAAGAAAAGCCATGGAGTGCACCCTTCACTTTTTCAGTAGATGGTGAGCATTGTTAATCCCCAGATGCTCTGGAGCGCACCCTACCATATGATGCCAAAGAGGGGGTCTTTTTGCCAATGTAAAAAGACAAGTTGGGGCTAGTTTTTTGCCAAAGGTGCCTGTGGCCCCAGTGAAACAGTTGATCTGTCAATGTATTTCCAGCTGCTCACTCTCATTATGGACCATTTGCCCTAGGCACTCATACAAACCATCTTTGATCTCCCCTATTCGATCATCTCCTAACTGAGCTTTTTAATGATACCTTGAGTTCAAGAAATACCCAGCTGCATGTATAGGACACTGGAGTTGATTGTTCCATTTGATATCAATGATCACCCATATAGGCCCATATGTTGCCTTTATTCTTGGCTACTCTATCTTATATGTTGCCTTTATCTGCTCCTTTGCCTGATCCATAGCCTCATGAATGTAACCCATGGCCAATTTATCCCCATCCACCAACCGCAACACCTTAACAAAGGACTCAACAATTTTCACAACCTCTACTGCTTTTTTCCAAAATTTACTCTCAAAAACATTAATTTTTGTCTATTGCATATTGTCTACAAGCCCACATAGATGAAAACTCCATTCGTCACTTGAAAACATCTTTTGCAACTTCTGTCCTTTGAAAATGAGAGATTGCAATGTGAGGCAATGAGTTGCAAATATCATGGTGGCAGTGTTGAAAAGTTAACTCTGGAGGTCCTCCCATGTTTTTGGTGTGGGTGTGATGGGAGGACCAAAAATTTTTGTCCTTTATGTATTTATGTAAGTTGTAACAAAGTGAAGTTTATATAAATAAAGTGAATGTGTTTTTATACTTTAGAAAAGTGCGTCACACTTAATGATCTATTTAATAATTAAAGTTTTTAATTATTATAAAGTGAGTTATGATGTAGACCCTTGATTTTGTAAATGAATATCAACCCTAGATTAGGTAGTTGATGAAGTTGGTTACAAAAGACAAAGAGGCCAAACGAAGATCACTCACCATCAAGAGAGAAAAAGGAAGATTGAAGACCAAGAAGAGGTCCCTAGCAAAGAAAGGGAACATTTCCCAAGAGAAGGAACAGCATGCTTCCCAAGCCATCCATTAAGAGATCCGTACAGCATTCTGTCAGAACCGTACAGCAGCACATTGGGCACAGTTTCCAAGGCAGCCATTGGTGCATTTATTGCAGACTGACAGAACCATACAGCAGAGTCTTTTCTGGCACGTTTGGGCACAAATTTCAAGGAGGAAAAGTGTGCAGACCGCACAGCATGTGTGGGCAGTTGTACAGCAGGTCGTATAGTACTTATCTGGCACAGATTTCGAGGTAGTGTTTGTTGTTGTTCTGTTTTGTGAAATTCTGTCAGTAAGGTTTTAAAAGGAAACAGAAAATTAATGTAAGAAGTTTCTGAGTTTTTTACTCTTCTTAAAAAAAAAAATCTTCTAGGGTTTTCCCCAAGCAATGGGGTTTTTCCGGGTCATTGACCCAAAATCATTGTGTTTATGTGCTTAAAGATTGTTTCAGTAATTGGCAGAATTTTTTGAAGTACATTTCAGAAGTGTGGTTTTACTTTCCAATAATTTAAGTTAAAACCCTAGTTTCTGTAAATGTTTAACAAAATGTGTAAATGAGTAAATTCATTTTCGTAAGTCAAATTTTCTTCATGGTATCAGATCTCAGTTTAACAAAGTCATACTGAAAAATAAATTTAGCAGGTGTTCTTTGCAGTTTCAGAAGTGTGTTAGATTTGTCTTCAATTAATTTTTTGGTTGCAAGTTATTTTCCATGATGAACATTAGGTATGCGAATCGGTTGGATGGAGTATCCAACTACTTTCATGGAAAATAAGAATTATTGTTGTATTGAAAGAACTTAGGGTTTGGAGTTTGGAGCAACCGAATCCGGTTGGTCCGTTAGTAGTCGAATCCGACTATCATTTTAAATAATTAAATATGAATAATATATCAGATGATGAATATTACAATGATGTCTTGGCCTTAAATATGGTTTGGACATTCAAGATGAGGAGACACCTCCTTTCATACTAACCTAACTATAAATTATTTAATTATTTAATTATAATCTTATTTTATGTTCATTACATTGCCACTCCCTTTAAGGGAGCTTTGTCCTCAAAGCTTAGATTAATGTCTTTTCTTTCTCGTTTTGTGTTGAAACAGTGTCATTACTTCATTTATGTCTTTTTTAGAACTTGTATTAGGTATGTGCTTGGTCTTTACGCAATAGTTTGTCATTTTCCTTTCATTTGTAACTTGAATTTGTACCCCATTATGTTTATTATTGTTGTCCCATTTTCCATGTACATGAATACGAGAAATATTTTTGTGACTGACCATATCAAGTGTTGTTTTAGAGATCGCTTGTCCCACAATACTCATGATGCCATCACGTAATGTTTCCATTTTATTATCTTTATGATTTATCTCGAGAAGTGGCGTTTCGTGAGGCTTCTCACACTCGAAGTCACCTGATAGTGTTACATTTACGTTTCTCCAGGGTGGTAGAAGAGTTAAGGTAGAAGATGAATCTACGATATCTGATTCCTTTGACTTGGATTCCTTTGCATATTGTAGGATCCATGTTTTTTCATTGTATGGATTGTCCTTATTGTCAATGATACTAGCTTGACTCTCATTATGATATTGGTCGAGCTTATCTTTATCAAATATATTATTGGCATTTTGGTCATCCCTACGATATTTAGTTTGCTTGTCTTGTTTATTGTCTTGATCAATTTTGTTACTCTCATTTTTGTTGACATAGTGGTCCAACATATCTGAGTTACTGATATGGTTTGTATTAGACCTTGGTTTTTGTAACATTTCCATTATCATGGTATTATGGTTATGTGTCATGATGCTCAAGTTTTGTGCCATGGTGCTTATGTTCTGTGTCATCACACACATCTCATCATCTAATTCTTTTCGTTTCTCGTGCATGATGTCTACTCTATCATCAAGTTTTCTTCCTAGTACTAGAACAACATCTTCTTTGATTTCTTTCTTAAGTGCCTTGTTATTTTTCGTTTCTTCTCTGAATTTTTCTTGGTTGGCAACAAGGGCCTTGATGTCCTTCTCCAATTTTTCAAGTTTGTCTTTTAATTCCGTCATAGCCTCGGTCCTTTTATGCAAATGTGTGTATTTGGAAGTTTATTTTGACTTATGGAGGAATAAAAGACAACTAATAATGTCTTTGAAATAATTAATGAATTAATAATAATTATTATAATTAATTTCTGTGTTGAAATAAAATAATAAATATAAAAATATTATATTTAAATATTTTATTAAAAGGTGGTTAATAAGTTTTAAAATATTATATAATTTGCTTTATTAATATTGTTTTTGTTTGTAGGGCTACGTGGAATGAGGGAGAGTGCAACCTAGGTTGAAGTTGGAAAGCAAAACCATGTGTTGGTCTTACTTTTCTTTTCTTTTTTTACTTTCTTTTTCTTTTCTTTTATTTTTTTACTTTTTTTTTTCTTTTATCTTTTCTTTTTAACTTTCTTCTTTCTTTTCAATTCTTTACCTTTTTTTCGTTTTTTTCTTTTTTTTTACGTTTCTTTTGGTTTTTGGACAATGTCCTATATTCTAGGGAAACCCTAAATAATGGCAAGGGAGTCGAGAAGGTGGAGCAAAGGGAGGAGCGTGAAGTGATATGGAGTGTGGGAGTGGAGGGCAGCGGAGCGAAGAGAGATATGGGTGAAATGGAGCAGCGAAAGAAATCAGGAATTGATGAGGGGGAGGTTGGCCCTGTATGATAGAGAAGTGACTCTATTTTGGGTCACCAAGGGGTTGCTGGGACATCTGTTGACTGAAAGGGAAGCTAAACAATAGAGGGACGAAGTCCCAGCTCATTTCTAGAAAACTTAGTGGAATGACTCCTGTCTTATGCACAAAAGGATAGATGTGATTGTACACCACTTGGGCATCCAATTCTGGTCGTAATCAGGCTCAAGAGGTGCTGAAATTCAAAGTCATGTTCGAGCTAGCACGAGCTCGGGGGGTGCTAAAATTTTGAATCATGTTTGAGCTAACAAAGTTGATGCAGAAGTAGGCGCGCAGGAGGCAGCAGTGTGGACAAATGCTAGAGATTCTAGATAGGTTCAGGACCCGACATGGTGGGATGCTACGAATTGGCCTGAGAAGGATCATGTAGACCCACCCAACGAGCATCCTGGATATTAATGTTCCTGTTTGATTCAAGTATGGTTTTGTTTGGTCTATGGTTCATTCTAATATGTGGGCTTGGAATTTTTTTGCAAAATAGAGTATGTTTCAATTTCATGGCCAGTAACCTATGTTGTAAACGATAGTCTTTATGTATAGCCTGGGACAAGGGATTGATTGGGTAGCAGGGTTGTGGGGATTGAGGCTCTTGTTTTTTAAGGATGGAAGACATGGGGATTATGGTTCTTCATATGTAACGGTAGTTGGTCGAGATGTTTACTTATCAGACTAATAAAACTGTTATGAATCTTTGTTTCACGAAGTCTATATGTAACTTTCTCTTACTTATCTAAAATATGGCTCGACTTACTTAAAAAAAATACATGTTACCAACAAGAACATAGTTAGAGGCATTATCTGTAATTATTTGAACAACAATTGCCAACCCCACCTCCATAACAATCTCATCGAGCGGCTAAAATAACAAGTTTGCATTCTTCACCTTATCAAATGCATTAATTGATTTCAAAAACATTGTTCCTTGACAACAAGAGACAAGGAAATGGAGTATAGTACAATTCCTTCCATCAATCCATCCTTTTGGAATGATTGTACATCCTATTTTGACCCATGACTCTTAAAAATCTACAAGTATTCATCTATGTACAACACTTCCTTGTGCAAAGTGATCTCCTCAAGTCATGCATATTGTTACCACCTAAGTTGTACTTAGTTGGAATTTCAATGAGTCACCGAAGTTAGAACAAGTTAAAATGTTCCCCATCAAGGTTCAGAAGTCCATGCAAGACATTTTGGCCCTTTTTAAATCTTTTCACATGTTCATACGCCACAGGGAATTGCAATAAGTGACGTAGCATGACAACTTTTTGTAAAAGGCTTGGCCTACTCTAGAGTGTTTTTCCTTGTTAATTATTTGTCGTTTTTAGCAACTTATAATTTCGGAGTTTTTCACCTAAACCTTGAGAGCTAGAGTAATTGTCCTGGTGGTAAGGGCTTAGGAGGTTATTAAAGTCTAGGTGTCAATGTATATTACAATGCTACTCACTATTTTTGATGCATATGAACATGTACTAAGTCCCTCGCAAATTTTTTTAATTTTCCACTAATAAAAAAATTTCCCACAATTTTTTAATGTTTTTAATGTAAAAATCAAACAAAGTCATAAAAGTGGTCATGGGAGGTGGAATTTCCATGGGGGTGCTCGTTTTCTAACTCTATGCACCTACTTAACCCCTAAACCCACTTTTGAAAGTTAAATTAGTGATTATTTATCACTTGAATTGATTTTCTCTCAAAAATGACCAAAAAGACCAAATAAATGGGCAAAAGAGACAAACTAATGGAAAATCAAGATCCCACAAATCAAGGAAATTTGTCTAGAGTGTGATCTCAATTAAGTGTAGTGGTGGCAATCCAAATCAGTTAGAAGGGAGCCAAGCTAATTGATTGATAATTTGAATGATCTCTTAGTGAGGGTGCATTCTCTCATGAGGGATGGCACACTTTGTGAGGAGAGGTGGCGCATGAGCAATGGGATGGTGGCCAACCACCTAACACGTAGCGCCAACCTCCCTTGGATCACTCTTCTTTACTTCATTTTCCTATTTAAGCAGGCATTCGCCTCTCTTTTCCTCATGGTCAAAGGACCAAAAGGTTGAAGCTTTGCTCTTGTAAATTGTAGTATTTGTTGGAATAAAAAGGCTTTGGAGGCAAACCGACGATCTACGGCTCAATGTGTGTGGGTGACAATTCTTTGCTTATTTTTCTTTGTGTATGTTTGGTTAGTTGTCGGCTTGCAAAGGGTAAGAGATTATTCTTGTTTGATTTATGCTCTTATTGTTTGCTTGTTAGATATCTTGGAGGTCCATGTATACTTTGTTTAAATGCATACTTTCCAAGTTTCTACTTTCAGCAGCACCATTGTTTAACCATCTTTTGTGCAAGGATCTTTAAATTGTCGCAAGTTACCTAGTTGTAAGGAGGGATTGATCTTGTTTGAATATTCCATCTTTCCAAGCACTTCTGAAGAGCATAGGTCTTTCGCTCTCCCCAAGCAGACTCCACGACCGAACAATTCCCAGACTTTCAATTTCTTTCTAACCCTCTCTCCTTCACTTCTTTTAAAGATATTTTGGTTACCGGTTACTTTCTTACTTACCGGTTACTTAAGAACAAGAGGTGACGGTTCATCAACAAATATACATTGATAAAGTACATTCAGTCATATGTAGACACTTGATCCACAGGTCCAAAAAATTTGATATGATGAATGATGGTGAGGAGTTGGTGGCTCCAAAGGAGATGACATCATCTCTTCCCCCCCGTGCAGTAGTTCAGAGGGAGCCTATTGAGATATTTGAGTCTATTGATCCCATTGACCCAATAGAGCCAGTTTATATTGCTGGAGATGTTGGTCAGAAGAGGCCAAGATGGCTTCTTGATAACTTACAAGATGCAAAACGACATGCAGCTCCTCAAGAAACATTTAGAAAGAGCAAGAGACTACAGAGATACTCAAGATATTCAACTTTGATGAGTCACATCAATGATTCAAAGTATTCCAATTTCGACGTAGCAGATGGACATCAAGTCTGGAGAAATGCCCTGATGGATGGATATTAATCCATCATGAAGAATTATCTTTGAAATATTGTTCTGAGACATGAAGGGAAGCCAATAGTGACTCACAAGTGGATCATCAAGATCAAGCATGCTACAGATGGAAGTCGAGAAGCACAAAGCTAGATTCATAGTCGAGGCTTCTCTCAGAAAGAAGGAATAGATTATGATGAGACATCTACTCCAGTTGCCAAATCCTCTACCATCAGGTCCATTATTTTTCTTGCTTCTGTCACGGGTTGGAAATTACATGTAAAGACTACCTTCCTCAAACGTATAATTGAGGAAGAGGTACATATGGAGCAGCCTGAGGGTTTTGTTATACATGAGAAGGAGTCTCTTGTTTGTAGGTTGAAGAAAACTCTATATGGGCTTAAGCAAGCACCCTGGGAATGGTACTCCAGGATTCACAGTTACCTGACGGAGTTGGGCTTCACCAAAAGTGAAGCAAATCAAAAGCTTTATTACAAGGTTGTTGATAATCATCCCTTGATTCTAGTACTTTATGTTGATGATCTCTTTCTCACAGAGGACGAGAGTCTGATTGAAAAGTGAAAGAGGGAGTTGACTCGTGAATTTGAGATGAAGGACTAGGGGTTGATGAATTATTTCTTGGGTTTAGAAGTGTGGTAGGGACCTGATGAGATCTTCCTTAACAAGGGAAGTATACCATTGAGATCTTGCACAAATATGGTATGACGGACTGTGAGTCCTTGGCTACACCCATGGAAGCAAATATGATGAAGTTACATGATTCTGCCATATCTTCAAATTTAGTGGATCCGACCATGTATCGTCTTTCCTTGGACAAGGGAAGTATACCATTGAGATCTTGCACAAATATGATATGATGATCTTGTTATCACATATACATTTTCCAGCTGGGATACCATGATGTAGCATACAGACTTGTCTCTTTTTCTATTTTCCTTGTTCATCATATTTTCCTTGCCAGGACTGAGATTTAGGGGTCCATTGTGATGCTTTTGGTGATGATATAGTTCATTATAGCAGAGTAGCAGATCAGAGTTGGTACACATAGTTATAGAGGGGCTTATCAGGTGGAGACAGGTATATATGGTGAGATCAGGTATACACTTTCATGGTTTGATTTTGGTCTATGATGTATGTCAGATAGCTATGCTTATCATGTTAAGATGATTTTGGTGACCTATGCCTATATCTATTGTGCTTTAACCTGTGTTATGATTAATTGAGGAATGTGATGTGAAGACTGTTGCGCATGCCATGCTTGTAAAAAATGTAAACCTTGGTGCTAGGATGGTTCCATGTCATTTGTCCCTGTCCATCCAGTTCATCCACATTCAATTTTATCCCATGACTTAGATTGACTGAGACTTGTGAGATTGAAGATCCTTTTCCCCATTGTGACCCCTATGTATGATAGACTCAATGTTACTTTGTGTCTCTGGCAGTGTGGCTGGGTTCACAGGGTAGTTCTCCTTTAGTTCTCAAAGCAAGTGCTCCATCATAACAACGTTGCTAAACACTAAAGCATCGAAACGCATAAAAGTTAAATCTAAAGGATGCAAAAAGTATAAATGGTTTAAGAAGTAGTTGGTGGCCAAGAGTTTGAGCACTCGTTCGTTGTATAATGTAAGGCTCAATCTACCCTCCAGAGGGGTGGCGGGGAGAGGCAAACTCGTCGTGGATATGGACTGCTCGCTGGCAATGGGTCTAGGCCTTAGTCATTTATTGGAACCCAGAAGGCTTTCCAAAGCACCTGCTCTTGTAGGCTGGCTACTATCTTGTGAAATGTAAAGTGATTTGAAAAGATTAATGGTAAAAGGATGAGCACTCACTCCTTGTATAGCGTTCGGCTCATGTGCCTCCACAGGGCATCAGGGTGAGACTAGCTTGCAAAGGCTGGGTCTTTGTCAGTACTAGAGCCCAGAAGGCTTCCAGGGCGCCTGTCTTTGAAGGTTGACCTATGTTGCAAATAAAGTGCAAAGGAAAACTTGTTAGAGTCTAAGGGAAGCATATCCAAGTACTTTATCCATCTGTGAGATAGTCCCATCCCCTATTGCTATCTGTCATACACATGTCACCTTGGTGAGTGTATTATTCATCATTCATATAGATCACCGAGTCAAAGTCAGTCAAAAGTCATTCCCCTTTACCTTAACCTTGTTCTCCCATCCTCACCCATCTGTAGCACATTGTTTACCCTTTGTAAGTATGGCATGAACAAATAGACTTCCAAAAAGTTCTAAGATTCTTTAGAAGCGCAGGTACATCTTACTATTATTATTATTATCTGTCACCATGATTATGAATAACTGATTCAAGTTGGGTTTTGATATACACTATTGGAGCATTTTTTACCTTGGATGGTTGCAGGATGATATTGATACAATATCTCACTTTGATTTTGTGTAGTTTGATCCAGTCAACTCAGTTGACCAAGTCAATCACGGTTCCCAAGGCAGTGACTCAAAAAAGAAACATGATCTATATTTGTTCCAGACATGCCCATGACCAATACTGTGGTTTCAGTTTTGAGAGTTTGGCCCCGGTTCTCCTGATAAGTGATTAGTGATTATTACCACTTAATTATTGGCCAAATGATCAAATTTTATTCCAAATGGTAGTATGATTGGTTCTCCAAGAGTAGAGCAGTGTTCCAGGGGATATGAGTAGTCCCTTATACCATTCTTCTATGTCTCCAGATCATCCATTGCAGACAGTTTGCCCCAGTTTGCACCTTACACAAAGTTATGGTGGATTTGTCATTTTCCGGAGATTTGTACCAACAAAAATGAACTAGAAAATCACTAAAAAAATCGATTTGACCTCTTGGGTTAAGGAAATGACTTGGAATTTTGACAGATGATGTTTTTCAGCATCCTGGATAGTCCTCCAGCAGTTTTCAGTCAACAGATGTCCAGATTATTTTGTATTGGCTCAGCCGATGAGGAAAGCCCCCCAAGGGGCGCCCCCTCAACTTGGCCATTGATGTATTTCATTGTTATATCTTGTATTATGAAGTTGTAAAAGGACCTAGGGTTAATTAAGCCCCTAGTGACCCCCTCTTATGTACTATCATGTCACATCTTATGTTTTATTGTGACTTTCACTTAGGATAGGCGTCCTTGAGCAAAGTGTGCCCCCTCTTTGACTTAGTCACTTGATCCATGTGTTGAGTTATGTATTGTTGATCCCCACTATTGATGATGTTTTAATCTGAACCGTTGGATGAAAAAGAAAGTTAGGGTTCACGTCTCTCAAACTATTTAAGAGAGGTGACCCCCCCATTGTAATTCATGAACTTTGGCACCAGAATTTGAATAAAGAGATTTTTGTCTGGGATTACTCTTTTGTGTATCTTGTAAATGATTTGATGATTTGATGGCTGCCATTGCTACTCGTCTACACTAAGTTTTGTTTGGGATCCATCTTGCATATTTTCCTTTGCCCATTTCATCTGCAGGTTGAAGGAGGCGCGCTAGAGAGAGAGGGCGTTTTTGTGGGGAAACTCACCATCATCCCCGCTCGAGGGTGTCCAAATCAGGAAGTATTCCTATCTTGATGATTTCTTACTTCCTATATTTTCTTTATTCTGCAGATCTCATTCGTTTGCCTTTATCATTTGCTTCTCACTGATCTGGCATATTGAAGGAGGCGCCAAGGTGACCAGCTGTGGCTCAACTACAACAAGATCTTCTCCGAAAAGGCTCATTTGAACGAGAAAGTGGCATTCTTCATCATTTTTGAATTCATCTACAAGATCCAGGTACATCTCGCAGGTAATTTTTCCTTTTATTTTCTGCATGCATTGCCCATCACATCTGTAATTATAAAACCCTCGTTTCTTAGATCTGCAAGTTCTAGCTTGCGACAAGCTATAAAACTTAAAACCCACTTTGGATTAAACATAAAACTCCTAAGTTTAAATTTTCATCATAATCAGACTCCATTTGCCCATCCAAAGCACTAGCCTGCTACTTAGGGAAAACGCCCCTCCTTGGAAGAAGTGGGTATCTCCAAAACCGTAAACTAGGTATTGTTGGTTTTGCCTTCATTTTCCCAATCCTAAATCCAACAATCATTTTGAGTGTCCAATTTCATTAAATTTCACCAATTTTCCCTAGATCCCAAACTTTTGCATGAAACCCTAGGATAAAATTGGGGCTTTTCACCTAGATACTCGGAATCTCTTGGTAATCGAACCAAACTCTAATTAACCATCATACTAAGAGATCCCACCAAGTTTCCCTTGGTCATCTATTCATTTTCCTTGTTTTAGGGTTTCTTGGTCATAGAGATGCCCCCTAGGCTTTGTGTTTTCACTCGGTCTAAAGTGTCGGTATCCTTGACCAATGTGACATCCGAATTCTGTCGAAATTCTTGGATATCGTAGACCGCGACTTTAGTTGCCTTTCCTCTTTCGTCCTAAATAGGATCATCTCACAGGGTAACTACAAGATTCATGATAACAAGACTGTGAGTCCATGGCTACACCCATGGAAGCAAATATGATGAAGTTACATGATTCTGCCATATCTTCAAATTTAGTGGATCCAACCATGTACTACCAGTTGATTGGTTCCTTGCTGTACTTGGTTAATACCAGGCCAGATATTTGTTATGCAATGAATACGTTGAGTCAGCACATGGTTGAGTTGAGACAAGTACATTTGGTAGCAACTAAACATGTGCTAAGATATCTTCGCGGTTCAGTTGGGTATGGATTGAGATATACCTTAGGTGATGGAGTGAAGTTGGTGGGCTTCACAAATTCATATTGGGTTGGAAGTGCAGTTGACAGAAAGAGCACCTTTGGGTTTTGCTTTAGCTTGGGATCAACTATGGTTTCTTGGTTCAACAAGAAACAGACTTCTATGGCAATCGATACAGCTAAGGCAAAGTACAACGTAGCCAATGCAGCTAGTAAGGAAGCAATATGGATTTGGAAACTGCTTGTATATTCGTATGGTCATGAGCTTGATGTGACAATGAAATTCTGTGATAACCAAACCTGCGTAAAGCTCTCAGAGAACCTTGTGTCCCATACATATTGAGATAAGATGGCACTACATTAGAGACATAGTCCAGAAAGAAACAATGAAGCTCCAGTATATCTTCACAGATGAACAAATTGCAGATATCTTTACCAAGTCTTTGTCCAAAGTGAAGTTTGCATACTTTCATGGAAGGCTTGGGGTGGTGGAGATTCCCTTCCTCAGAAAGGAAGATTGATGACCAGTATGGTTGTTGGTAAGGCACAAGACAAGACATGTGCCTGAATCCTTTGAAGAGTGTATTCCTGTGAGGGATGGTTATTGTGAGGAACGTTCTCCAGTGTGAAGAGGACTCCTTTGAGGAGTGTATCCCTGTGAGGGATGGATCTAGTGAAAAACGTTCTCCAGTGTGGAGAGGACTCCCTTTAGGAGTGTATCCTTGTGAGTGATGATCACTATGAGGAATGTTCTCCTATGAGGAGACTGCTCTGTTGTGGAGTGTGTGGGCCCAAAGGGGTTGACTAGCAGTCGTCATCGTTGTCTTCCAGTTGTAATGACTGGTAAATTCGAAGAAGTCTTCCTGGGGAGTGCAGCCTCCTTTCTATTTGAGATCAATAAAATGCTTGTAAGAAGAGTCTTCCTAAGTACAGCCTGCTTTCAATTTGAGATTGATAAAGTACTTGGAAGAAGAGTCTTCCCGGGGAGTGCAACCTCCTTTCAATTTGAGATTGATAAAATGGTTGAAAGAAGAATCTTCCTCGAGAGTATAGCCTCCTTTCGATTTGAGATCAATAAAGTACTTGGAAGAAGAGTCTTCCTAGGGAGTGCTGCCTCCTTTCAATTTGAGATCAATAAACCACTTGGAAGAAGAGTCTTCCTGAGGAGTGCAACCTCCTTTCAATTTGAGATTGATAAAATGCTTGGAAATAGAGTCTTCCTAGGGAGTATAGCCTCCTTTTGATTTGAGATCAATAAAGAATTTGGAAGAAGAGTCTTCTAGGGGAATGCATCCTACTTTCGATTTGAGATCGATAAAGTGCTTGGAAGAAGTGTCTTCTTAGGGAGTACAGCCTCATCAAATAAACAAACTTTAATTTACAAAAATGAATTCTTCACATCACAATATTCACACACGTAGTAGGAAAATGAAAAGTGAGAGCATAGAACAATTTACACACACATGTACTCCTTCAAATCAGCTTTACATTAATATTTCAAAGGTTACAAAGAAACCTCCACAACTTCCAGTTCCAATGACATGTAGTTGTACTGCACACTCAAGCAAAGAAAATCTGTAGACTTACAAGAGAAATATACCCACCAAAATTGAGAAATACAGCCCTCGAGACCAAAAAAATTACCTACAACCTTATGGCTTGTTGTACAAGCATTTGTGTGATTGTACATACTACAAACATGTTTTGTACAGTTGTACGAGCCTGTTTCGTATGGTTGTACAGACTTGTCAGTATGACAATACGAAAATCCTAACAGTTCCATAGTTCTAACTATATGGATCCATACAACTATACGAATCACTTGTTTTTGTTGTTGCGCGCTGAAACTTGCCTAGTTTCTTGACTATGCTTCTCTCTGACACTCTAACGTTGCTCCTCTATTGAGTTTCTTCACCTTCCAGCCGACCTATCTTCAAGCAAAGAATGAATGTGTATTTACCCTTTACTTTGACCTGCCTTTATACTTTAGTTGAAGACCTAATCTACCAAAACCCTAATCTCACTATGAGATCTATGGTTGAGATTAACCTAAACCACTACCGCATTAAAATGCACTTTATTAGACTCAACAGCTAATTAAAAGCAGTGTTGCAAACATCGGCGCGGCGAAAAAATCGGCAGGGTCCAGGAAACATCGTTTCGAGATATCTCGGCAAAACATCGGCAAACATCGGGAAAAAATCGGCAAACTTAAAAAATAGAAAAATATTCATTTTTTTCAATTTTTTAAACATCTAAAGCAACAATAACATCAAATAAACACATTGCTACAGGAATATGGAAAGAAAACCGATATATAAGATATATAAGAAGTCTAGAGAATCGAGATACATCACACATACAAAATGGATCATGTCCTTGCATCTTAAGTCATCAAAAATATAACAAATGTATCTCATGATCATCATCATGACTCACGAGTCATCTACAATGAAGTAAAGTAAATAAACTATTGATTCCCTCTACCCCTTTTACGGGAAAAGGTAATCGCTGTGCAAATGGCCTTTCCTCTAGAACTAGAAGTAGGTTCCCTTGAGGCTTGTGGGCCTCGTACTAGACTCTGACGTCCTCTAAAAGAAGACCCTGCAAAATGATGTCCTCTAGAAACTAGAGAAGGTGGCCAAAACTGATGTCCTGAAGAATGAGAAGGTCGAGAAGGTAGTCTTGCAACTCCTGCTCTTCTACCAGTACTAGTGCCTGTACTACCACCAGGTCTATCTCCCTCTAGCTCTGACTGTGGCACACTCCCAGAATCAGTGTGAAACTCCTCTGGAACTGGAACATGCTCATCCAAATCCTTTGAGACTGTATGAGTCTCACCATGATCACTATCAGTAGCATGATCATCCTCTAGCCAATCAGGGGCTACCTCCATAACAGGCTCCTCACACTCTGCCCTCCATGCAGCAGTGGTGTCAATCTCATCCAATGAAATGGCCTTCGCATCAACTTTTCTCTGATACTGCTTCACCCACAACCTGAGATTGTAGTGGACGTAGACCAAATCATTAAGGCGCTGAGTATCCAACCTAGAGGAGGATCATAAATATTAAATATTAAAGTGGCATAAATCTATAAATTAGAATTTAATAATTTATATTATATAATGAATTTGAAAATTTGAAATTCTCTAACCTGTTGCGCTTTTTGGAGTGTACTTTTTCAAATACACTCTAGTTGCGCTCGCAACCAGAAGAGCTACATGTCTGGCTGAGCACTCGAATGGCAAGCCTCTGTAGAATAGGTACACAACCACCATAGTTCTCCCACCAAGTATATACAATGAAATTATGAATAAAATAAACATGAGAAACGAAAAATAAAATTTAAAACAAAGAATTAAAAATAGAAAGAGAAAATGAAATTTTAAATTTAAACTTTAAAGTTGAAAGTTTGAAACTAGGTGAAGCTTACTTGGCATCAGGTTGGTCCTATCATTTATTGCTATATCAAACCCAAATAATCCTGTAGCTCTCTTATACATTTCCAACTCTTGGGAAAGCTGTGTACGCTCAGCTGCATCAGGTACCATCCTTTGGACACACTCATAGAATCCAGACATAACCTCTCCATCAAATCTAAAGCCATAGGAGTAAGCATACGAAGGGTTGAGGTATAGCCCTGCAGCATGAATGGGGCGATGGAGTGTGTGGTTCCATCACGCATCAATCACCGCCCATATCGTATGTTGTCTCTCATGCCCATGATCTCCCTTGTCCTCATAATAAGCATGGATGGATTCTTTGGCCCTATCCATGGCCTCATATAGGTAGCCCATTGCGGGCTTCTCTCCATCAACCAAGCGGAGAACCCTTACCAAAGGTTCGGTGATGGTGCACACCTCCTTCACCGCACCCCAAAAACTCTCATCATATGCAACTAGCCTGAATGTGGCTTGCCCCTCTGGTCTAGTGCTAAATGATAAAGCACGCCACTCTAGTGAAAAGAACACGCCTGCAAGTCCCACATAGAATTCAAGAGTAATTGAAGAGAAATAAAGCTAGTGGCAAAGCGTGTGATGGCAGGACGCACCAACTCTTTGTCACCTGTGAACTTTCTCATCAAGCTAAGCACTGCTGCATGGTTATATATGAATTTTGTGATGCTCCGTGCTGAATCAATAGTATCCTTGATCCAATCAATCTTGCCTAAATCCTCTAAGATCAAATCAAGGCAATGGGTGGCACAAGGAGTCCAGAATAGTGTAGGATACCTGGCCATGAGCATCCTACCAGCAGCCACATAGTTCGCAGCGTTGTCCGTTATCACTTGGACAACATGTTGCGGCCCAATCTCTTGGATGAACTCATCCAACAAGCCACATAGTAAAACCGCATCTTTGACATGTGCAGATGCATCCACAAATCTCATGAACATAGTCCCCCTCGGGCAATGAACCAAGAAGTTGAGAAGTGTCCTACCCCTCATATCGGTCCAACCATCCGACATCACATTGCATCTTGTTAAGTCCCATGATCTTTGAAGCTCCTCCAATCTGCGAGTGCAATCAGCCTTTTCATCCTGAAGGATGGGCCCTCTCAACTCCTCATAACTGGGGGGCTTGAACCCCGCTCCAACTATAGCAGCCGCCTCAAACATGGACACATAAAATGGGTTCTTTGCAAAGTTAAATGGAATAGCACTCCATAACAAGCATCGACCAATAAGTTTGTGTGCATCTGCTTTTTCCTTTACTTTCACCATGGACATTATAGAAGGTTGTCCACCAGGGTTGCATCTTGAAGATACCATGAAAGGCGATGTGGACTACTGTGTGGAGTGGGTATCGGTATCTGGGCTTTTCCCACTAGCCCCTACTCCTGCTGCGGACCCGGATCTTGAAGCAAGTTGATTCCTCACAGCTTCCTTGTATTGTTTCCTTAGCCCAGTGCCCTCAATTGCTTGTGTGGCCTTAGCAATGATTTCCGGAGTTGTTTCATTGCAAGGACCCACATCATGCCCTGCTATTTGTGCAAGGTGGTATTTCAGCCTACTTATCCCTCTTGTCATTCTTTTCCCACATAGATTGCAAGTGAGAATTTGTCGATTGACTGGGTCAATAGGCGAGCCCCACTCCCAAAATGGATCCAAAGCCTTTGGCATCTTGTATATGGAGTTATTATGGACAAAATGAAGCTTGAATCTTGATACTTTGAACTTGAAGTTTGAACCTAAGGCAAGAAAAAAAATGTTTTTTAGCATATGTGATTAATGAAAATGTAAAAGTTTAAAACACAAGAAGAATTCCAAGAAATATTGAGCATTCAACCATTAATTTGATGAGAAAAAATACATAGACATTTTTATGAGGATTTATAAGGAATCTAGGGCAAGATAAAAAATACCAAAACGTTTTTTGGCATGCAAGCAACAAAAAATTACATAACAGTTGAAAAAAAAATGCTTAAAACCCTATAAAAATCGTTTTTGAAGATAGAGAATTACATGGCAAAGTAAATCAACAACAATCCCTCTTGGAAAAGTGAGAAATGATGGGCAAATTTTTTACTTACCTTCAGCTGTGATAATTGTGGAAAAAACCCCAAATGGCAAGATCCAATCTTCAATTTGATGCTTGACGGCAAAGAAAATGTTGCCTAAATTTGTTGTTGGTCTCTTGAAACTCTCTTCATTTGCCCTCTCAGACTCTTAGCTCACCTCCTAGTGGATTGTTTGAGTCAATATGACAAAAAAAAATGAAAAAAACCAACTTAAAGATGACTTTTTCTAGCCCTATGCGCGCGCGGCGATTTTTTCCATCGACTCGCGATTTCTCGAAAAAAAGCGGCGGCGATTTTTTGGGTGATTTTTTAAGTAAACCTCGACGCGGCAAAAAAATCGCGATTTCTCGGAAATCGGCCGATTTATCGCCGATGTTGGTAACACTGATTAAAAGACTTTCACTTTAGAAATAAAGTGAATTATCCCCGACGGGTAGCTCAATTGGTTGGAGTCCAAATCCAAAGACCGTTTGATATTGAGGTTGGATGTTCAATTCTCACGAATCCAACTCGTTGGGTCCTTTCGGGTTAGGCTCCCAAAACTAGAGCCAATAGTGCGAGGCCACTTCGGGTAGGACCCCTAGAATTTTTCTTCTGTATGTGACAAATCTCGGCCTCTATTCTCAAGGCTGTGAACCAGGTGAAAATAAATAAATAAAGTGAATTACAAAATAGATTTGAATTTGACAACTTCACACATGTTTGACACAAAACCTATGCAAAAGTTCTTGTTTGAGCTATGAAACCTCAACACAAACTACATTCACCTGAAAAATTTAATGGTAATCATTTTCATTAATAGAATTAAAACTATAATTGGTTATTAAAAGAAAGAACCTATAGGGACTATTCCATTCACTAGATAAGAAACCCACACATGCGAATAAATTACTAGTGGCAAATCAAAGATGAACTGGCCAAGGCCTTGATCATGCTAGTTATATTAGACACCTTTATCCAATATTTGGGTTTAATTAAACATAACAAAGTAGCCTTGAAGAGTCTACAAAGTTTTTCTAGGACTAACGAGGAAAGTGCTAAATTTTCATTAAACAATAATATTTGGACATGTTACCGACTAGGTTGCATCTAGTTGGACTTTCAGTGAGCCGCCAAAGATGAACAAATACTTGTTCAAATTCAAAGTTCAGAAGTCCATTCAGGCTTTCATGGCCCTTTTTTTTTCTACCGCATGTTCATATTCCTTCGGGGAAGTTGTAATAAATGTACTAGCACGACCTTTTTTTGTAAAGGACTTGGCTTCCTAAGACTTAAACATTTATCCAATCATTCCAAGGTGTTTTTTCCCTTGTCAATTATGCAATGTTGAATAAGAGATGCATAATTTTCGAGTTTTTCGTCACTCCTCCAAAGTTGGAATGGTTGTCTTAGAGGCTAGGCCTTAGGAGGTTATTAAAGTTCACGTGTCAATGTATATGAGCATGCTAGGCATCAATATTGAGTCGTATGGACATGTACTAGGTCTCCGTAGAGTTTCATCCGATTCCGAAGAAAAAAATATTTTTTTCGTTTTTTATGCCATTTTTTAATGGTTTAATTAAAAGTTTTCAAAATGTAATAATTGGTGGGTCTGGAGTCTGTTTTTGGCGTGGGGATGCTTTCTTACACACTCAAAGCAGCATCTTTACCCCGATGGCCACTTTCACTATGTTTCGGGCAGCTAAAACATCCCGGAAGGCATTATTCAGCTAACAGAGCATCAAAGTGCCATTTAATTGCTAAAAATGCACCATTTTGGCACCAAGGCATTTTTGTATTAAAGTCAAAAGTCATTTTTTAAATTGTGAAATGACTTGGCATGAGGGCCCCACCTCATTCGCACCTCTTCCATATGATATGAAGGTATGAAACTTGAGTTTTATTATAAGGTAGCGAGGGATAGAAATATGGTGACGTCAACTCACCATAGTGAGGACCCACACTTATATGGTTAGAATTGTTACGCTAGCCAAGGATTGGACCCTCTTCGTTTTTGTAACTTGTAAACTTTGGGTGTAGTCTAAAATGAATATATTATTGTGACAATAACTCATGTTGTGGTTGGAGCTCATGCGTGAGGGTGTATGTGGGGTTGCGCTAGCACTAAGGGAGTGGACCCCCCTCTGTATTCGTATCACATTAAAAAAACCTTGAGATTGTTGTAATAAGGTTTTCCATACATCAATGTATTCAAAACACGTATTTTATCGGTGAGTCACTCACATATATTCTGTACAATTGCATGAGGAGTTGGTAAGTGCATCCGAATGGAAGCTTTTGCATGTGGAGGAAAAGGACACCAATGGGGAAGGTTGGTGGAGTTTGGGGTGTGGATTTGTTGTGTTGGCAACTAATAAATTGTTGGTAGAGTTTGTTGAGAGAGGTGTCAATCACCTATTCAATTCAACTCAATCCGAGCTCAGTTCAACTCATATACACTCCAGGTTTATCTTTTGTGTTGGTGGTGCCCCCCTGGGCCTGTTTTTGCTATAAAAAAAGATGTGCTCTCCTCTTTCAAACTAGTTAGAGTTTGCTGAGCAAAGGCTTGAGAATTGTAACTGTTGTACTATCTTTTGATATTGAGAAATAAAGAGGCTATGGAGGTCCATGTTGTGTGATGTTGTCAATTGAGTGGATGTATTATCTCGGTTTCATGAGGTAACCTGTATTTGGTCTTTGTGCACTTGCTTTATGAAAATCTAGTCTACTGGTAGGATTGGTATCAATTTTGTTAGAAGGATCGCTAGAACTTGTTTGATCTAGTTAATATTTTATTTGCAGCAAGTTAGAGATTCAAGATTTATATGTATCATTTGTTTATGCTCATATTGTCTTGGTTTCTATCTTGTTCCATTTCTAAATTTTATGGGTTGTGTGCAAGTATGTTGCTAGCTACAGATTATCTGATTTGAAGAAGCAAAGAGCTTGCTTGATCCTGTTCTTTCAGTTTGACTTAGAAATTTTTTAAAAATTCTCGAAGATTGTTCGAAGACACTCTTAAAGTGTCTTTGAACATCTTTTGTATTTGAATGTTTGCTGATTTTTTGCAGGTATAACAAAAAGGAGAAGGAAATTCTAGTCGTTTTGCTAGAAAATCAACCATTAAAAGCTCAACAGAGTTCCCCTTTCACCAAAAGTATTTTATTTTCAGTTGTTGTAAGCCTTTGGATCCAAAGTATAACGACCAAAGGGCACTTTTATTTCATGTTTGCAAAATTGTAATAGGGCTTGAGTAGGCTCATCAAAGCCCGGTCCCCATTCCCCCTTGGGGAATTTGCATCAACGTCCTTTTTCGTGGTTTTTATGTTGTTGGTATAGTTTGTTACTTTCTTTCATTATTTAACTTAAGTGCTTCTTTAAGTTTTAATTTGCAAAGTAATTTGAATACTTACCCACTGCACTATACTGAAGTACCGAAGGGAAAAGATTTTAGCAGTGTAGTAATTAGATAACTTTAATTTTTATGCATTGTTGAGTTTAAAATAAACCCCCTTGCTTTCTCGAGTACAGGTTCATGGATAAGGGCTTGCCCGAGTACTGAATCTAGAAAGAGGTTCTTGGGATTTACCTTTTTTTTAAATCAGAAAACTTTGTTCAAAAACACTTAAAATGTACAAGGCCTTCATCCTTGTATGCTCTACTTCCACTGCAGCTTTGTCTCATCAGTTGGTAGTACCATAAAAAGGTTTAGGTGATTAGTAAGTAGTCTAATTTTTAGTTAATCTCCCTGAACAACAAAAATCCAACGTTGCATTTTGCTACGTGTGGGGAAATTGTACAAAGGAAGTGGGAACCACTAAAAAGCGACCGCAGGGCCCCGTTAGGCTACATCCTTGTTGGTGTAGTGTTGAACATCCCCCTGTGACTCCATTCAGCCCACATTTCCTCGTGTGCTACCACATTGTGTGAGTCTAGACATATTCCCTGTACCTTCGTGGTATATCAGGAATCCCCCTCCTTGCTAATAATCCAAAGAATTACCAGATTAATAAAACCGACCAACAATTAACCCACTCCTTAATCAACTCATCTAATAAATCTCAAAACTTACCAACAAGACACTGCAATATTTTCATTGAGACCACAGCAACAACCCTTTTACACAAGCACTCCATATTCAATTGGCACTGGTCTTTCGCACTTTTATGGTTAAATCAATTTCCGCATATTGTCATGAATGGTGTTTTCAATTATCAAATGTTGTTGTTGTTATAATTCATTTGCAGTAACTCATTGCAAAGTTTTTTAATTCAGTACATTAACTCCTAGAATCAATCATTCCCTTCGTAGGGTTAAAACCTTAGCTTTTACTTATCATAGGGACCACCCCCCTTGGCTTCGCTAGGAGTTGGCCTAGACGAAGGAGCCGAGAATCAGGTGACAGCACTTGGCTCGAGCTTGCCCCCAAGGTCGCACCCAGTGGCTTTCAGATTTTTGCCACGTTACCCGAGGTGCCAATTAGGCGGCAACAGGGCAGAAAGGTGACAAGTTATTATATTGTAGCAAGCCATGTTAAAAATCAAATATCACTGATAAGCAGATGGAGCCTAGAGTGTATCAAGAAATTGGATGATATGCCAGCCTTATTTAAGAGCATGCCATAAAACCACAACAATATGATAAATATCCCTTCCAAGGTATCATCCCAAACTTTAGAATCAATTTGTCTACTCCCTTGGAGGAATAAGAGAGGTTGCACAACATTGAATAGGGTTGCCATAGAACTACATCAATATTATAACTAATCATTCTAAGGTATCGTCCCAAACTTCAGAATCAATTTTTCTACTCTTAGAGGAATATTAGAGGCTGCACAACATTGATAACACCAAGCAAGCTTTTCTTGTTAGTAATAAAGATAAGCAACATAAAGGTGATGACAATATTTGTTACTATTACGATGAAGCAAGAAATATTGCTTCGAACGATAAAGTTTGCACCAACAATACGCATGAACTAAATTGAAAAATAAAGGAGAGTGGAGCAATACTATGGTTCAAGATACAAGCATAGAAGAGGATGAAATCAACCATTAGCGATATTGGCAAAGTTTACGACTATATTTCTTAGGAGACTAGTGGCTTAAAATGACAAACAAGTTGATCAATGAGGTTTTCTTAAGGGGATTCAAATGTAATGTAATTCAATGAGGCCTCAAGAGGATAAGAAACAATGCTGTCCTCTTAATATTCATCTGCATTTACGATTATGTTTATGACATTGAACGAAACTGGATAATAAAGGTGTTTTAAGAATATAGTCAACAATCAAGTATGTTGTGTATAGAGTTAATAACATAGCATATAACCAATGTGAAGTGTCACTGGTATATAGAATTATATGCTAATCGATAGTTAGTACATTTGTCATCGGTAGAATGGCAATTAAGAAGCATGAATTTAAAGTTTAAACTACAACACAATGTGACCTATGCATCTACTAAATTGTGATGATTTCCAAATGGGGTCAACTAAGGAAAAATGCAAAGAAGAGAACAATAACTATTTTCAGTGGATTATTATTTATCAATATTTCAAAGAAAACTGGCATTACAACAAGTAAGATATACTCACAAGTTGATCAATGAAATTACTTTGATCATTTTCATCATTGGCTTTATTTTCACACTGCATCCATCATAACCAATTAAGTACTTCAGTTTATATGAGACAAACAAATAACCAAAATTCACATCACATCCATCATAACCAATTTCATGAATATGTGTATGTACAAAAGCTTACATGAGATAAACAAATAAGCAAAACTAGCATGGACTACCTTTGTAAAGAACCATAAAACTCTACATACCTCAAACTAAACTTAAAACAAAATGCTACATACAAGATGAAAATATTTTAGAAATGCCTTTCGATTGACTACCATTAATAAATTCAAAAAGACATCGAAGGAATGGATATGATTCCTTGAAATTGTGACCCATTCAAACATAAGAAAGCTTCAATGCTCACATGTGAGAATGGTTCGGTCGGTTATTTTCTTTTTTGTCAAATACATCTAATATTACATTTTTATAGGCAGAAGTACATAAGAGTATACATCACAACATACATATCAAAGGGCCAAGTTTTGATTAAATTTACTCCACACGACATCACCAATGAGTACCAAAATATCCACCCATACCACAAATCTCATGAGACCACAACAATTTTTCCTTAATTTTTAAAATGCATCTTACATTAATTCACAACACAAAAATAGAATACATCAAAAGCTATATATTAATAGCCCAATCTACAATTATATGGGATACATTTTAGAATATATGGTAAAGTATAGGATATGATTTAGTGTACCAAAACAATTGTAATGTAGTATTTGCTAAATAAGTAGTCATCTGAGCTCTCAAGCTAGGATGTTCAATAGTTGAGTTAAGAAGTGGAAAGGAAATGTCATTTCAACCTTTAAAAGCATATTTACACTTATAGCAATGAATAAACCTCTAAATAATAAGAATTTTATAATTCACATATCTCGTTTATCTTATGTGTGTGCATTCTTGTGAAATTTAATATGGTATGAAAGCCATATTGGAACTATTACAACTTAGCTTCTCACCTCTCCCGATAAATCCCCAAAGCGCAAGTGAGAACCAAGGTTGAATTAAGAGGGGGCCATTGTTACCTCACCACCCTCTTCTACTCTTTATCCCTAGCTATCCTCTAACACAAAGGAGGCTTCGCTAAGATTGAGTGAAAGATCAAGGAAAAAGGTTCTTTAGCATAACAAGGTTACATGAATATGGAATTAAGGAATGAGTGATGGTAGGATGAGTGCCTAGAAAGCATTGGGAACATGGGATCATACAAGGAAAATTATACTAGATGTTCTTGCAATGAAAGAGGCACATACAACCACATATACATCATATTATCCATTCTACCTACTAAATATTCTAGAGGGCTAAATCAAGTTGCTATAAGGATATTCTTACAACAAGGTTACATTCCATTGAAGCAACCCTATGAAACAAATATGTAAATTAAATACATGAAGAGTAAGTGGAATCATTTTCCTTACTTAACAACTTCAATTCAAAAAATCACCATATACAAGTTACTCTAGGCATGCATCCATCACAATGAAAAACCTCACGAGTCGTTCCAACATTAAGGCACCATAGCATAATCTTCATTAGTGTCCACAAGCACCAAAATATTTACAAGGTGAAGAATCTCTCTCAAAACCGCCCTCTCCTCTTCCTTATACAATAAAATAATAATCTCCCTTTCTAGATTCATAATTAGCGCAACAAATTTTTCTAAGAATATCAAGCTAGTGGTTAGATCCACTTTTATCTCAAAGGGAAATAATACAAAAATAGTTCTCATGTAACAGACTATTTGAGAAGAGTTCAACAATAATAAATATTTCGTTCATTAGATCCAACAATCCTCCCAAGGTGATTGACAATGTCAATAAGCTCCTATGACCTCCTCATTCACTCATTTAGCTTCCTTTGTTAACAAGTGCCAATTCATTTTGACTAGGCTTTGAACCATATCTCTTAACCCACATCCCTTTGTAGCCGGTTGAGATTGCACATGGTTTGAGGGTTAGTTATGCATGTGCCCATATCCTCATTAGTCCATTCATACTAATTTATTCATTTCACCTATCCCATATTTTCTAGGTGGTCCACTTGCATCTTTGACTAGTACTGTTCACACCATGTTTCCTCCTTGTTGAAAGTTATGTTGACTATGAGTTAATGCACCCTACCTTCTTGAGACCTCATGCACATCTCCCTAGGGCACACTATCTCTCATAAAGAATTTTTTATGGTCATTTCACTTAGTCAAATGTGAACATATTGCACATGCTCCTCTGTATTGCTATTTTTAGATGATGGTCGAGAAATAGGGGATTGAAGGAGTTCTCCCATTGGACTCCATTGAATATCAAATTTAGAAGCTTACTGGAAGATTGGAGGTATAGCGTCCTTTTTAGGTGAGGCTTTCGTTTTAAAGTTGCATTATTTGTTTTATATTGATGTTAATTACTGTAGAAAAACCCTTGTAACTTGTTATGAATGCCTTCTAATGGAGCTTATGCCAATTGGGTGATATAATATGAGGAAAATTCCTCTTATATGTTTCCATTATGTTAATTTTCCATCTAACAAACTAAGTTGTACTAGAATTAATGTAACAGCATCTTCATAACACTGTTTTAGGAAGGCAGCTTCAGCTCTCCAAGGATAATTTTGTTGACTTTTTGCAGGTTAGATGAGTGTTAATATAAGTGTTGAAAAACTGAGTTTTACTGCTTGCTAGTTTAAATGAACAATTTGTGTTTTTCACTTCAGCCGGTTTTGCATAGGCTTGAAGCTACTTAAAAATTTTCCCGAACAATTTTAAACACACAGTAAAAATTACTAACAGGCTGAAAACAAATGCATGCACACCATAAATTTAACTCAGAGATTTTTGGCTAATCAGCCCTGGAAAAACCCCCACGGGGAAAACCAGTCAGAGAGAGGAGAGATTTTTATTATTTTCTTCAGCAATGTACAGGACAGAAAATGGTGAAAAATACAACTTATCTTCACCGGCAAACTTTATCTCAAAGTCTGGAAATGTGCTCAGCAAACCAGCCGTACACCCTTCTTCTTCTTCCTGAATTAAATGCAGACCGTACAACCCAGAAAATCGTACCAACAGAAAATAAATGCACCGTATAGCAGCAAAACAGGCCGTACCTTCCTCGAAATTCGTGCCAAGAATTTGCAGACCGTACACAGGCCGTACCTCGAATTCTGTGCTGAAAATTAATGATGTCCGTACAGCATTTAATGCAGGCCGTATAGACCCACAAAACCTCGATTTCTGTGCTGAGAATTTAATGCAAACCGTACAGCAATTAATGAGCCGTACTATCCCTTGATTTCTGTGCAACCAGTGCAGCCGTACAGCATTTAATGAGGCCGTACTCTTCCTCGAACTGTGTGCATAAACTTCTCTGAAAATCGTGCCCTCCTTCAGCAAACTCGACCCAGCCTTCTCAACTCTCTCTCTTCACCTGAAAAATGAACAAATGAATGTCCTTTTGCCTCCCTCAGCCTTTTTGTTTACCCCAAGTGAGTTTCTTAATCCAATGGTGGAGAAAGAATCAATCCAATGGATGAGATTGATTGAGAGTGAAAATCCCTTTTATTTATTTCTCATAAATAAAATCACTCACCCACTTAAATTTATCAAAAAGTGACTTTATTGATATAAAGTCTCATTAAGTGACATTTAATGTGAGGGTCACCTTTTTCCCTCTTAAAGTGACTTTAGGCAAAAATTAAAGTCACCTAGGGAACATCTGCCTAGGTACAAAAACTAACAATAAGTACTAAAATTCAATACATGAACATATAAAGAACTGAGGTAAAATTCAAACTGTAATAAAACATAACAACATAACTTTCATTTCTTTCAACTTAACGCTCTGTTGGTCACTGCGTTAACTTAACGCTCTGCTGGTCACTACGTTAAAGTTGATAATTGAAATGTTCCATCAACTATCATGTACAGAAAAATAATAAATAACACGTGCAGTAAACTAAATCTCAAGTAAACTACAGAGGATAAAGAATCTTAACCATTATTGGATCCGCCTTATACTCAGTTAGTTCTGAGTTTGATCTTGTCACTGAAAGGACAAGTCAAACTAGTTGAACCATATACGTACCTTGAGAGAGAGAGGGAGTAAATAGACCTTAGTTTCTTCAATCAATTTAGCAATGCAGTCAAGGAGAATCGCACAGATGCACTCAGAGTGAAAGATGTGCAGTCAAGCACTCTACCAACAGATTCACGGTGAACAAATTCCCGAAACCAGTCAGGGTGGATCAAACAGAAAAACTCAACCTGTGCAGAGAATAGATCGCAGTAAATCCCATGCAGAATAACACAGAGGTAAAATC
Source organism: Pseudotsuga menziesii (assembly GCA_001517045.1). NCBI lineage: Eukaryota > Viridiplantae > Streptophyta > Pinopsida > Pinales > Pinaceae > Pseudotsuga > Pseudotsuga menziesii. Next base: position 449,272 of record LPNX010322218.1, read on the forward strand.
TGCAGACTGCCGTGGAGAAGGAAAAACGCAGCCCAGACCGAGTAATCCAGGCAAATCGATGAAGACCAGGCAGAGTGATCCCGAGAAGACAAGCCCGTGAAGGTAAGCCAAGTCGTGAGAAAAACCAACAATCAAAATCCAAGCCCGTGAAGGTAAGCCAAGCCGTGAACCAAAAACCAAAATCCAAGCCCGTGAAGGTAAGCCGTGGTGAGATGCCAAAGTCACGTGTGAGAAACTAAAAATAATCTCTTCCTTAAATAGGTTAGGGTATATAAAAAATTTACTTAGGATAGAATTAACGGAGGCCCACAAAAATAAAAAAAATCATAAAAATAAAAATTAGGTAGTCCAAAAGAATAAACCATCCCAACAAAAGTCAAAAAGATTTTAATATAATAAAAAGTAAATTGTCAAAAAGTCTATTAATAAAATCATGAGATTTTATTAATAAGACTAAAATAATTATTTAATGAAATTATAATAAAATGAAAGTCCAACGGTCCAGCATAAAGTCCAAAATCATAAGTGGGTTATTATAATAAAAACATAAGGTAACCATAAAAAATAAATGGTCCAATGATCTTTAATAAATCATCAAGTAAATATACTCCATAAAGTAGGAGTCACATAGTCAAAGGTGCACACCAGTAATAGTGCTAAGACTAGTAAGAATAGGACCAAGATTTAACAACCACAAGATCAAGGTGAACCGTAAAGGTGGACAATCAATCAAATAGGACCAATAAGACCAAAAAACTTTTCTCTCTCAGGGTACATAGTTTTATATATTATGTCATCACTATATAAGGGGGAAGATCCAAACGGATGGTACAATCCTTTTGTCCTTGACACTGCTCCTAAAGGTTAGGTACTAGAGACATCGTCAAGGGGTGGCCAGTCCCTTAAGAATCAACCTAGCAATAATCGATTAGGAAAGGGGACATCATTATCTTCCATTCTTAATGAATGGCTTTCAACCTTAGGCTGAGTTTCAATCTCACACTGAATCAAGTTGATCAATCCCTGGACCCTAACTAAGTCCTCCATTCTCTCGCAGAATGGTTCTCAGTACTAAGCTGAGTTTCAGTCTCACACTGAAAGTTGATCAACTACCTGCAGGACCTACTTGGACATCGTGTCCCTAGTCTTATACCAGAATATATCTCTGCCTCTACCTGCAGGCTCTACTTGGACATCACATCCTTGGTCCCAGATCAAAATACCCTAGAGGCATATAGGGGCCCTAGCCACATGCTAGGGCCTTTGCCATGGCATCAACCTACTTGGTCCTAGACCAAGAACCCCAGGAGACTATTGGGGGCCCTAGGGTACCTTCTAGGGTCTTACTCTGTCCTAGTCAACTGACTAGGAAACCATTCTCTGAGAATGGGTCTCGCAGCTACACTAACTTTAAGTATTTGCTGCAATAATTTTCAGCACAGTTAAGGAAAAATTGAAAATTTGTGGCATGTTAAACAGATTTTGTTTACCTTACACATTCATGCACTCACTTGCCTTCTTGGATCCATGCTTTTTTTACTCCTGTTACCAACCTTTTTATACCATAGTTGGGTTACCTGAGGAGCCGCCGGTTGACAGACTTGTTCAAAGTCTGATTCCAGTGTACCAGTTGATCCGTCTACTTGTCTAGCCAACATTGGCTAGCCACTTTTTTATTTGAATAATTTTGACCATGGCCCCACGGGGTTTGTAATAAAATGTGCTAGTAGGGTATTTTTGGGTGGTTCGGTCTCCTGAGACGTAGAATCTCAAATAAGGTATTCCAGGGAGTTTTTTGCCCTAGACAATTATGCTTTGCCTTCAGCCGAGTATAAATGACAAGGTTTTCTCCCGCTTCCTACAAAGTTGGAATGCCCGATGTTGAATTCTGGGCCTTGGGGGGTTATTAGAGCCCAACTGAGTGTTATAAACCTACTAGGCATTATTTAGATATAGCACGGTCATGTCCTAAGTCATCTGGACATATAAAAAAATTTCGAAAAAATCTTTTTCGAACGAGGAAAAATTTGTTTTTAAATTTTTTAATTTTTAATTACTTTTCCTAAGTTTTTTGGGTTAATTTTTCCATAAATTAAATGGAAAAAACCCGTTCGTAGTAAGTCGATCATCTGAACCCCGAATCCAGTGATTTAAGGCTCTAACCTTAAGCCAAAAATCATTCTTGATCGGCCAGCCAGTCAAAACCAACTTTCAGATCATCAATCGGACACATAATGCCTTTTTTTCTCAAAAAAGTCGGTTTTGAGTTAAAAATGAATTTTTATTAAAAAAATGATTATTTTGGAGAAAATTAAAACTCTCCAAATTAATCCAAATTTAGCGAAATAAAAAGCTAAATGACATCTCATGGAGCACTTATGATGTTTGGAGTTGTCATAACTCAGCTTCAGTCAACATTAAGTGAGCAATTAATTTATTATCAATTAGCAGACATGTCATCTCCAGCTAAAGATGAGATGGAGAGCACTCATTGGTCCGGTGATTTGATCAAGGTGAAGACTAAAGCTTACACCATCAGTGGGTTTCCCAAACCTAACGGAGGCTCCAGCCAGACCTAAGGATGAGCTTACCTACATCACCAAGTCGCCTCCTTCACAGTTCACGCCCCTCCTCAGCAGGTTGCACCTTCCACACATGTGGGCTTAATTAATGGTGGATTTCAGTGTTAATAGTTGGAGTGGGGGTGCCTTGCCTGGGTGGAGGCCTCCCCTCACTCCTTGTTCTTTAGTTTAGGTCTGGGCTCCCTGTTAGGTGGCTAAGCTGGTTAGGGTTGGTTTTCTGGTTTTAGAGTTTTAGCACTCTCTCATTTGTTAAATAGAGGCTCTTTCAGCTCTATTGGGATGGAGATTTTGGGTATGAACACTCTGCCAAAATTATTGTAATATTTGTTTAAAGATTGGAATAAAGTTGTGACTTTGGAGGTCTATGTATGAGCTATTGGAATTGTGGATTCACACCGTCTTTTGGTGATATCTCTCTTACCCTTCTCTTTTTCAATTATTAAATCATTATTCAATATATACTCTTGAAGGGCTAACAATCTAGTTTATGAGTATTTTGTTCAGATTTAATTTTGTTTTCAAGGGTTTTGCAGAGATCATCAAAGGTGAAGGACAAGCTTAAAAATCAAACTCTTCTTCATGAACCGGTGGTTATTTTCATCTAATTCCTTCGTTTTGTAGGTTCTCCTAAGCGCTTCTCAATCCAAAAAAGAAATACAACAATCAGGGTTTCTCCTTCCTTCCATCAACAAAGATTAAACAATACACCTGGTTACCGAACTTCCTTCCTCTTGTTCTCTTATTTCTCTTTGACCTCCTTTTGTTTCCTTGCTTGCTAGCCCCTTTCCTCTTTGCTTTGTTTGCCTTTTTTAACTTTCTTCTTCGCTGCCCCGTTTTTTGCCTTAGTTCACCACTCATTTTCTTCATTTTGGACAGCCCTATTGTACCCTAGTTTATGCCCCCTTTTTACCTCTTTTTTGCCCTAATTTTTGGACCCTCTTGACCCTTGTTTTTGGCCTTTTTGGCCACTTTTTGTTCGCTGTCCCGTTTTGCATTTTTTATGACAGCCATCTCCCTTCTTCATCGCTGCCCCGTTTTCATCATTTTTCATACTCCTTTGGCCTCATAGTTGGTTGCCCTATTCTTCCATTTTCTTGTCTTTGACCTTCTTTTTGTTTTCCTTCCTTCTTCCTATCCTTTCCTTCTTATTTTCAGCCTTCATTTATCTTGTTCTTTTGTTTTCATTCAAGCTTTTTCTTTTCCCTTTTCATAAAGTTCGAAAAAGTTTCGCAAAAATGTTTCAAGTAAAGAAAAAGCACTCTCCTTTTTACAAGTTTTAATAATTGTAGAGTTACTTTGCTTTCATTGGAAAAGTCCTTTCAAGGATTAAAATCCTTAAGGCATATTGCAATAAAGTTTAATAAAGATCTTGTGCTTGAGTGGGGTTTTTAAGTCCCCACTCTCATCCTCCCCCATTTGGGGAGGATTGTGTTGTGTTTACTTGTTCATGCTTAGATTAGATTTGCTTATTAATCTTAGAATACTAATTGTCAATTCATCAATTTTTAATTAAGTTGATTACTTAGTTCTTTTAATTGTTTATCTTTTTAAGTAAATCAACTGTGCAAATCTCTTGAATCACACCATAAGGTGGATCAAGAGTGCTCTCTATCGGAGAGTCCAATCAACTAATTTCATCTTGTGCTTGTTTAATCAATTAATCCTCATAAGTAAGACTCTTGAACTTGCAAAAACACAAGTCAACAACACTCTCTATCAGAGAGCATCTTAGGTTTGCATAACCCCTGCATTAGTTTCATCTAGATTAGCTAAGTCTCTTGAACCACTGTCATAAGACGAGGTCAAGAGCACTCTCTGTCGGAGAGTTTTAATTAATTAACTTAATAAAATTCGCACCTCACACCCCTTTAATTAATTAACCCCCTTCCCTCCTTGCCTGAGTATGCTCTAACTGATCTTAGATCGAAATACCCATAAACGGCATTGGATCTCTAAACCCCACAAGAGAAACTTAACTAAAACTTTTCCCCATAACCAACGCACCGGCGTTGTTCGATAAATACCGAGACATGTGGGCAAATTCCAAGTGTGGGCGCTGGGCTACCCAATCTAGGCACTGGTAGTTAAGTTATTGAACACTTACCTTTGATCCCAGACAGGTCCGTCATGTCTTCGAACGGAGCCACTAAAAGTATTTCCGATTAGGACATCCAGCTACCATAAACGAAGATCACAAGTAAAAACTCTTAAAACTTACCAAGAGCACTTGCAAAACCTAACATTCACTGGCATCTTTTGGGATTCACATCTTTCTATACACGAAGCATCTCTGATAAGTTGACTCCATAGGCACTAGTTCTATCTTTTAGCATTGCTGATAATCTGGGCCATTTGTCCGTTGAATGTTTTGATTATAAATCATATCTGTGAATGCTTTATCAATTTCGTGAAATTCTCAAATATTTGTCTATCTTTTAATTCTGGTGATAGCAACGTGGATTGCTTTGTCTTGTGCTCAATTCATCACATTAATCATCTTAAATCACAATAACTCCTAAACAACACCCATCCGCATCCAAAACATCTAAAAATTAACTTAAACATTGAGCCATAGAAAACTCTTTGTTAGGGACTACCCCCCTTGGCTTCGTTAAGAGTTAGCCTAAACGGAGGAGCTAGGAGTAGGTGACAGTACCTAGCTCTGTGCTTGCCCCCAAGGTCACACCTCTCCCACTTTCTCAAGTGAGGAGACAGCTTTCGGAAGATTTTTGTTGCTGGTGTGCAATCGGCGGACAACATCTTTTGGCGTCGTTGCTGGGGACAAATCTTTTTGTTCCTGGACAACCTTTGTTTCTTTTTAGTTTTTTACCTTTTTTACCCTTTTTTGGTAGATTTTTAGTCCAATCACTCTCCGAAATTAGACTTGAATCCACCTGGTGACTCCACTGTCAGTTAACACCTCAAGGTCTTCTACTAGAAGAAACTTTGTAGGTTTGTTCGATTTCATCTCTGACCCCGAAAAGGTCTATAGGAGTAGATTAAACAAACTATCTTCTCGCAAGATCCTTGCAGAACTTGGATCTAAGTCTGTTTCAGACATCCATCTTTTATTTTCAGAAAACTTAGAAAATTTGCAAAACAATAACTGTTTCCTTGACACAATGGGTGAGTTTTTTACTCAACTCAACTTTGCTCAGATAGCAGGTCATCCTCATGATATCCCTGACAAGGCTATCGACAAACTTACAACGTATAATGGCACTGATGCCTCCCTCTCTGCTGAGCAGCATATCAGAAATTTCACCAAGCACTGTGGTGCCCATGTCAGGGGTACTGATAGGCATGAAGATGTTTACATGACCCTGTTTTCCTTATCTTTGGATGGAAAGGCTGGCAACTAGTATGATAATTTACCGGACAATTTTTTCACCACCTTAGCGAAATTCAAGACTGCTTTCCTTGGAAAGTTTGGCAGCAGAAAGGAACCTAGACATCTAGTAGCGGCTTTGACCAGCATAAAGAAGTCCGAAACTGAAACAATGGATGAATTCAACAACAGGTTCATTGAATTAGCAAATTCCATCCCTGCCACTTACTCTCCTCCAGCAGCTTCTGTTTTGGACTATTACATCGAAGCTTTAAGTGGTAAAATCCAATACCAAATTAGAGATAAGGAGTCGGCTACCTTACTTCTAGCTCAGGGTTTGGCTGTCAAAATTGATAAGAATATGCAGTCATTTGGTGAGTCTAACCTCCACGGTTATTCAAGGTCTTCCACCCCTTTGAAAATTAGCGAGCCCAAAGACAAGGATCCTTTATCAGCTATGAAGGATGCCTATGAAAAACAGATGATCGATATGAAAAGGGAGATGAAGAAGAATATGGAGGAGGTAGAACAGAAACATTTAGCGCAGTTAAAGGAAATTCAGAATAGGGTAATAACAATGGAAAGAACTCAAACTCAGCCTGCTCCTAGAACTTTTCCTACTAAGCCAACATGGCAGAGAAAGAATCCCAACCATGAGCAGAGGCCTCCTCATCAGCTAGAGGCCACTAATGTGGTTGAACCTTACAAACCATTTTGTAGGGCATGCAGAGATTTCCATGAGGAATTTGGCTGCCATTATGCCTATTATGTCTAGGAGCATGGTTATCCCGAGGGGTGCGGTCCTAGTACGTCTGCAAGTGAGCCTAAATTCATTCACAATGTCGGAGACATCTATGTTGACCACAAGGATAGTTAGAATCAAGCTAACCAATTTCGTCAACGGGTTGATTACTTAACTGAGTATTACAAGGAAATGCCTTCAAATAGTAACAATGTTCAGAATTTCAAAGGCATGACATATCAAAGAAGACCTAGGGAAGGACCATCTACCCAAACTGTTCCAAAGGTAACAATTTCTGACATTCCTCCTGAAATAGATGATAAGTCAGATTCTGTAGCTCTAACTTTTGATTTACGTAGTTGGTTAGCAAACTCTAAAGTCCCAGTGCCCGTGCTTGAATTATGTAAAATTCCTGGTCAAAAGGAGAAATTGTTGAAAATGCTTGATCCTCAAATTAATAATGATCCCCTTCCTGCCTCAAAGATAGTTGTACTTGAAAAACCTACAGCTCCGAAGAAAGTAACGTTTGCCAACACTATAGAGCAGCCTCCTTCTAGTCAGGAAAATGTTTGCGGAGATCCCCATGTAATCTTGCATACTAGGGACCCAAGAAAAGATAATCACCCGCCCTTCTACATGTCATTGATGATAGGTGATTTTCTCCTGCACAACTGTATGCTAGATTCAGGATCAAGATCAAATATTATGACTAAGAAAGTCATGCAGCAACTTGGCCTTAGAACCACTCGCCCTTACCAAAATGTATGTGCCATGGATTCTAGACCTGTCAAAGTTGAAGGTATGATTGAAAGGCAGAATGTGAGATTAGCAAAGTATCCAGACATCCATGTTACCATGGATATTCTCGTCATAGATGTACCGGATAAATGGGGCATGCTCTTATCCAGAAAATTCGGTGCAACTTTAGGGGGATCCATCCAAATGGACAGGACTTACGCCACTGTACCTGCATCAGAAGATTCATTAGTTAAGTTACATACGGAGAAAGAACGAAGACATCATGTAGAAAACCCAGGGAAACCATCAAATGAATATGTCAACTACTCAGGTGAACTAGGGATGTACCAGATTAACTCCACTTTCTTAGAGCCTATCTGTGAAGAAATCAAAAACGAAAAGCTTAATGAATTATGGAGGATGAACTTTGATGGAGCCTATTCTACAGCAGGAAAAGGTGCAGGGATAGTCATTATGTCACCCGAAGGTAAAGTTTTCAACTTTGCTTTTAGATTAGAATTTGAGGCAACCAACAATGTAGCAAAATATGAGGCACTTCTACTGGGCATTGAGATTGCCAAGGACATAGGGATTAAGTTGCTTGATATTAAAGGGGACTCTGATTTAATTGTCCAACAGGTTAAGGGTCAGTTTGCGTGTAAGTGTCAAAGACTTAAGAAATATAGAAATGCAATCTGGGATACAATGGAATTCTTTGATGCCCTTAACTTAGAAGCAGTCCCTAGAGATCAGAATAGTGCCTCCGACAAGCTTGCAGTTTCAGCGTCAACTCTTCAGCCATCGGATGAAATGTTAAAGGGGGATTGTCCTTTAGAGATTAACTTCAGACCTTCTATTCCTGATAATCTTGAACATTGGCAGGTTTTCCAAGATAATGCACAAATATTGAAATTTATTAATCATCTTGATAAATTTTCCAATTATAAAGCCAATGAACGTGAGGAAGGTAAAGAATATCAGGATGAGGGTAACCGTTTCAATCCTGTAACACGTGGCTTTGTCGCCTTAGAAAACATATTTGACAGACATGATAGAAGAAAGAGCAATATCGAGCAAATGAAGCCAGATGATTATATTGAAATTAACATTGGGACGGAAACAGAACCAAAAATCTTAAAAATTGGAAGAGGTACTTCCAAAAAAGAAAGGAACAGCCTCATAAATCTGATCAAAGAGTATAGGGATGTATTTGCCTTTACTTATGACGAGCTCAAAGCTTATGGGGAAGATGTATTTCAACATACTATTCCCTTGAAACCAGAGTGTCAAAAAGGCAAGCCTTTCAAACAAAAACTTAGGCAAATAAACCCTAAGTTAGCACCGATCATTTAAAAGGAGTTAGAGAAAATGCTAGCAGCAGGAATAATAGCTCCTACGAGACATCCAACACGGTGCTCTAACTTAGTCGTAGTTAGAAAGAAGAACGGGAGCATAAGGATATGTATAGATTTCAGGAATCTAAACATAGCGTGTCAGAAGGACAATTACCCCCTCCCCAACATGGAGACACTCCTCCAACGGGTCACTGGATCGAGCATGATGTCAATGCTGGATGGTTTTTCAGGCTACAACCAGGTAGTCATTCAAGAGGAAGATAGGCATAAGACCACCTTCACAACTCCTTGGGGCACCTTTGAATATCTGAGAATGCCCTTTGGCCTTTTAAACGCAGGAGCTACTTTCCAAAGGGCCATGGATTATGCCTTCAAGGAGTTGATCGAAAAGATCATTGAGATCTACCAGGATGATCTCACTGTTTTTTCGAAGGAGAGATCCAGCCATGTTGGTCATCTCAGGCAAATTTTCAAACGGTGTAGGAAGTATGGCATTTCTTTAAATCCAGCTAAGTCAGTCTTAGGTATTGAAGAAGGAAAGCTTTTAAGTCACATTATCAACAAAGACGGGGTCAAAGTTGATCCTGAGAGGATAGCAGCTATACAAAAGATTCCCCTTCCCAGAAATGTTAAAGGTCTCCAATCATTTAATGGTCACATTAACTTCATCAAGAGATGCATTCCTAACCTGGCAGAACTCATGAAGCCTATGCAGGTTCTCCTAAAGAAAGATGTCAAATTCATATGGACTGATGAAGGAAGGAATGCTTTTGACACTATTAAAGATGCCATTTCCAAGTCTCCGGTGTTAGTTAGCCCTGACTACACTAAGGATTTCATGATCTTCTCATTTGCTTCTGAAGATACTATTGCGGGTGTGTTACTACAAAAGAACATTGAAGGGTTTGAGCAACCTATAGCGTTCATGAGTAGAGCCTTGCAGAATTCCGAACTAAAGTATACCATCATGGAGAAGCAAGCCTATGCCTTAGTCAAATCATTAAAACACTTCAGGACTTATATCGGGTATTCCAAGGTTATCGGATATGTTCCCCACACTGCAGTCAAGGATATCCTTTCTCAAAAGGATTGTTTAGGAATAAGGGGTACATGGGTATCCAAGATTCAGGAATATGACCTTGAGATAAAGCCCACTAAATTAATCAAGCGATAAGGCCTGGCAAGAATGCTTACTCAAAAGAACGAAGAAGCCATTGAGATGATTGCAGCAAATGACATCCCTCGGCCTGCCATGACTCCCTCCCTTCAAAACCTTGACAACCATTGGTATTCGGACATCATTTTCTTTCTTCTCCATCTCACTTGCCCTAATCACCTCAAAGGACACAAGCGTAGGGCTTTGAGACTTAAGACCGCTAGGTATTGCCTTTACCCAAGAGGGTCTGGGTTGGAGGAACCCAGATGGTATCATACTTAGGTGCATCAACGAGCAGGATTCTAAGAAGATTTTAGCAGAGTTTCACTCAGGATTTTGTGAAGGCCATTATGCAGCGAATATAACTGCCCACAAAATTTTGAGAGCTGGATATTACTGGCCAACCATTTTTGCGGATGCTCACAAGCATATCAAGTGTTGCCAGGAGTGTCAGTTGTTCACTAGGAAGCAGAAGTTGGCAGCTCTTCCCCTTACTCCGGCTGTCGTCCTTGCCCCTTTTCAACAGTGGGGGCTTGATTTTATTGGAAAATTCAAGGATAACTCCAGCAATGGTTTTTGCTGGATTCTCACAGCAACCGATTACTTCACCAAGTGAGTAGAGGCTATACCAACTAAAACCGCCACTAAGAAGGTTGTTATTGACTTCATCGAGGAAAGAATCATCACCAGATTCGAAACTCCCCTTAAGATAACAACCGATAATGCCAAAGCCTTTAGTTCAGAAGCAGTAAATGACTTATGTTTTAAGTATGGCATTATCATATCCCACTCATCTGATTATTACCCACAAGGCAATGGACTTGCTGAATCCACTAATAAAAATTTAATGTCTATCCTCAAGAAGACTGTGGGGAATAATAAGAGATCATGGGATAGTAAAATTAAGTATGATGTGTGGGCGGATAGAATCACTGAGAAGAACTCAACTGGGAAGTCACCCTTTGAGCTGGTATATGGACTCCCAGCCACCCTTCCGGTTAGCATGCAAATTCCGATCTTCAGGATGTTAAGTGAGTATGGCACAGAACAGGCAGAAATGGAGCAGAGAATCAATCAGATTATAGAATTGGATGAATCCCAAAGAGCTGCCCTTGATCAGTCACTCAGACATCAAGAAAGTATCAAGGGCACTTTTGATAAGTCAGCCAGGCCGAGAGCTTTCCAAATTGGAGATACTGTTCTCTTATGGGATAAGAGAAGGGAGAAGCCTGGAAAGCATGGAAAATTTGACAGCCTTTGGAAAGGCCCGTTTATCATCCGCAACACTACTGGCACCAATTCTTTTTTCCTTAACACTATGGACGGAGAAATTTTAAACTTGCCCATGAATGGCCAACGCTTGAAGCCCTTTTATCGAAACAACCTCCAAGATGACCAAGGGGTCATTCCAGGGCTTTTCTAAACCCATCCTTGTTGTATTTTATGTACTTATTTCTGTATCATAACTTTGTAGGATGTTGTATAAAAGCTCTTTCCTTTTGTATATTAGCATCTGTATTATATTTCATTTATATATGCTGAAAAAGAAAAAGTTTATTTCCATGTACTTTATTTCGAAAAAGCAAAAATATTTTCTGGTATTTCATCATGGCATATTTTTATTATATACATGGAACTAAGACACTTCTGTTTACATGCAGGTACCAGAGATTCCTGGATTCTCAGGCACTCTTTTTTATCAATAGATCAAGCAAGTACCTGCCCCACAGTTGGAGCCAGATGTTACCAACCTTTTTGTACCATAGTTGGGTTACCCGAGGAGCCGTCGGCTGACAGACTTGTTCAAAGTCTGATTCCAGTGTACCAGTTGATCCGTCTGCTTGTCTAGCCAATATTGGCTAGCCACTTTTTTATTTGAATAATTTTGACCATGGCCCCGCGGGGTTTGTAATAAAATGTGCTAGTAGGGTATTTTTAAGTGGTTCGGTCTCCTGAGACGTAGAATCTCAAATAAGGTATTCCAGGGAGTTTTTTGCCCTTGACAATTATGCTTTGCCTTCAGCCGAGTATAATTGACGAGGTTTTCTCCCGCTTCCTCCAAAGCTAGAATGCCCGATGTTGAATTCTGGGCCTTAGGGGGGTATTAGAGCCCAACTGAGTGTTATAAACCTACTAGGCATTATTTAGATATAGCATGGTCATGTCCTAAGTCATCTGGACATATAAAAAAAATTCGAAAAAAACTTTTTCGAACGGGGAAAAAATTATTTTTTAATTTTTTAATTTTTAATTACTTTTCCTGAGTTTTTTAGGTTAATTTTTACATAAATTAAATGAAAAAAACCCATTCGTAGTAAGTCGGTCATCCAAACCCCGAATCCAGTGATTGAAGGCTCTAACCTTAAGCCAAAAATCATTCTTGATTGGCCAGCCAGTCAGAACCAACTTTTAGATCATCAATTGGACACATAATGCATTTTTTCTCAAAAAAGTCAGTTTTGAGTAAAAAAATGAATTTTTATTAAAAAATGATTATTTTGAAGAAAAATAAAACTCTCCAAATTAATCCAAATTCAGCGAAATAAAAGGCTAAATGACATCTCATTGAGCACTTATGATTTTTGGAGTTATCATAACTCAGCTTCAGTCAGCATTAAGTGAGCAATTAATTTATTATCAGTTAGCAGACATGTCATCTCCAGCTAAAGATGAGATGGAGAGCACTCATTGGTCCGGTGATTTGATCAAGGTGAAGACAAAAGCTTGCACCATCAGTGGGTTTCCCAAACCTAACGGAGGCTACAGCCAGACCTAAGGATGAGCTTACCTACATCACCAAGTCGCCTCCTTCACAGTTCACGCCCCTCCTCAGCAGGTTGCGCCTTCCACATGTGTGGGATTAATTAATGGTGGATTTCAGTGTCAATAGTTGGAGTGGGGGCGCCTTGCCTGGGTGGAGGCCTCCCCTCACTCCCGGTTCTTCAGTTTAAGTCTGGGCTCCCTGTTAGGTGGCTAAGCTGGTTAGGGTTGGTTTTCTGGTTTTAGGGTTTTAGCACTCTCTCATTTGTTAAATAGAGGCTCTTTCGGCTCTATTGGGATGGAGATTTTGGGTATGAACACTCTGCCAAAATTATTGTAATATTTGTTTAAAGATTGGAATAAAGTTGTGACTTTGGAGGTCTATGTATGAGCTATTGGAATTGTGGATTCACACCGTCTTTTGGTGATATCTCTCTTACCATTCTCTTTTTCAATTATTAAATCATTATTCAATATATACTCCTGAAGGGCTAACAATCTAGTTTATGAGTATTTTGTTCGGATTTAATTTTGTTTTCAAGGGTTTTGCAAAGATCATCAAAGGTGAAGGACAAGCTTAAAGATCAAGCTCTTCTTCATGAACCAGTGGTTATTTTCATCTAATTCCTTCGTTTTGCAGGTTCTCCTAAGCGCTTCTCAATCCAAGAAAGAAATACAACAGTCAAGTTTCTCCTTCCTTCCATCAACAAAGATTAAACAATACACCTGGTTACCGAACTTCCTTCCTCTTGTTCTCTTTTTTCTCTTTGACCTCCTTTTGTTTCCTTGCTTGCTAACCCCTTTCCTCTTTGCTTTGTTTGTCTTTTTTCACTATTTCTTCTTCGCTGCCCCGTTTTTTGCCTTAGTTCACCACTCATTTTCTTCCTTTTGGACAGCCCTAGTGTACCCTAGTTTATGCCCCTTTTTTGCCCTAATTTTTTGACCCTCTTGAACCTTGTTTTTGGCCTTTTTGGCCACTTTTTGTTCGCTATCCCGTTTTGCATTTTTTATGACAGCCATCTCCCTTCTTCATCGCTGCCCCGTTTCCATCATTTTTCATAGTTGGTTGCCCTATTCTTCCATTTTCTTGTCTTTGACCTTCTTTTTGTTTTCCTTCCTTCGTCCTATCATTTCCTTCTTATTTTCAGCCTTCCTTTATCATGTTCTTTTGTTTTCATTCAAGCTTTTTCTTTTCCCTTTTCACAAAGTTCGAAAAAGTTTCGCAAGAAAGTTTCAAGTAAAGAAAAAGCACTCTCATTTTTACAAGTTTTAATAATTGTAGAGTTACTTTGCTTTCATTGGAAAAATCCTTTCAAAGATTAAAATCCTCAAGGCATATTGCAATAAAGTTTTAAAAAGATCTTGTGCTTGAGTGGGGTTTTTAAGTCCCCACTCTCATCCTCCCCCATTTGGGGAGGATTGTGTTGTGTTTACTTGTTCATGCTTAGATTAGATTTGCTTATTAATCTTAGAATACTAATTGTCAATTCATCACTTTTTAGTTAAGTTGATTACTTAGTTCTTTTAATTGTTTATCTTTCTAAGTAAATCAACTGTGCAAATCTCTTGAATCACACCATAAGGTGGATCAAGAGTGCTCTCTATCAAAAAGTCCAATCAACTAATTTCATCTTGTGCTTGTTTAATCAATTAATCCTCATAAGTAAGACTCTTGAACTTGCAGAAACACAAGTCAAGAGCACTCTATCGGAGAGCATCTTAGGTTTGCATAACCCCTGCATTAGTTTCATCTAGATTAGCTAAGTCTCTTGAACCACTATCATAAGACGAGGTCAAGAGCGCTCTCTGTCGGAGAGCTTTAATTAATTAACTTAATAAAATTCGCAACTCACACCCCTTTAATTAATTAACCCCCTTCCCTCCTTGCCGGAGTATGCTCTGACTGATCTTAGATCGGAATATCCAGAAACGGCATTGGATCTCTAAACCCCACAAAATGTACTTAACTAAAACTTTTCCCCATAACCAACGCACCGGCGTTGTTCGATAAATACCGAGGCATGTGGGCAAATTCCAAGTGTGGGCACCGGGCTACCTAATCTGGGCACTGGTAGTTAAGTTATTGAACACTTACCTTTGATCCCAGACAGGTCCGTCATGTCTTCGAACGGAGCCACTAAAAGTATTTCTGATTAGGACATCCAGCTACCATAAGCGAAGATCACAAGTAAAAACTCTTAAAACTTACCAAGAGCACTTGCAAAACCTAACATTCACTGGCATCTTTTGGGATTCACATCTTTCTATACACGAAGCATCTCTGATAAGTTGACTCCATAGGCACTAGTTCTATCTTTTAGCATTGTTGATAATCTGGGCCATTTGTCCGTTGAATGTTTTGATTATAAGTCATATCTGTGAATGCTTTATCAATTTCGTGAAATTCTCAAATATTTGTCTATTTTTTAATTCCGATGATAGCAACGTGGATTGCTTTGTCTTGTGCTCAATTCATCACATTAATCATCTTAAATCACAATAACTCCTAAACAACACACATCCGCATCCGAAACATCTAAAAATTAACTTAAACATTGAGCCATAGAAAACTCTTTGTTAAGGACTACCACCCTTGGCTTCGTTAGGAGTTAGCCTAAACAGAGGAGCTAGGAGTAGGTGACAGTACCTAGCTCTGTGCTTGCCCCCAAGGTCACACCTCTCCAACTTTCTCAAGTGAGGAGACAGCTTTCGGAAGATTTCTGCTGCTGGTGTGCAATCGACGGACAACAACTCCATTTAGCCCAACACTTGGTAGGCACTAGTCTAAGGATTTCCATCCCCCTTTGTTTCTTAATCCATTCACCCACCCTCTACTGTATTACAGATACACACATTTTGTTAAGGTTTACTCTCACTAAATCTTAGTAATCTTATTTAGGAATAACCCCCTGGAGTTGGAGGAGAGACAACTTGAAGAAAGAGGAACAGCCATTGAGGTGACAATGGATAGCCTTCATGAAGTTGCAAAAGATTAGCCCCTTGATGTTTGGGACTTTACTCATTGGGCGTACTAGATTTTGCTGTAAGAAGCAACATTTGTAGTAATTTCCAACAATACAAATTCAACGATATGGAATGATTGGAACACCAAACATGAATAATCTTATATAATGACCTAAGATGCAATATAATCTTTGTTTGACATAATCACAACCCTAGAGTATACTTCATAAGTTCATAGATTTTATATATGTGATTCCTAAACTTATATAGCCTTTTCAAGGTACTCAATGCCTCCTTGAAGCTTCTGTGCCATGAGAAAGAATAGTCAGCAATATTAAAGTTAAATATGATGATAGTAGCTCCCAAGTCACTTTCCAATTTGTTAATCTACAATGATTGTGAACAGAAAGACTGTGTTTAAGCATATATTTATAATATTTTAGTATTTACCAGCAGATCATACATTCCCTCTAACACGTTAAACAGGAAAATTTAATTAAAGAATGTCAAAGATCTAAAACACTGAGCAGTGTTCTACCTTGAAGCATAAAGCCGCCATATATTGTACAAAATGATTTTCTTTTAACAATATGCCTGAACACATACATTCCGAATATCCAAAATTGCTGTAAAATGTTTTTTTAATTCATGTTAATGGATATCAGGTCAACATACACACCTCTAAAAACTTGAGGTGTGTCTCCAAATTTAACAACTCATCTTCAAGGTAATTGGCATCTGCAGTTAAAATACTAATAAATATCAAGAACCCAGATACACTTACATCTATAAGGCAGTAGATTATCAGAATGAATTAAAATTTGAATAAACAAACCTTTTGCAACTGTTTCAGCCAGATTTTCAATTTCCTCAGAAGTTCTTTTGGTTTCAACTTGCACATCACTAAGCTCATTTTTCAGGTTCTCCAGCTGCATATCTGGAATTGAAAGCAAGAGAAATGACTCAAACAGCTGAACCAAGTTACATTAAAACATGTCTGCAACTTTTGCATGAATCATTTTCACTCTGGTTGCACAGACTGAAAAAGTATGTGCATTGCTAAAAACATGGAGAACTTCAGCTAGAGCCTTAGAATCCATGTAATTTTTAATTTAAGTCATATCAAGGTTCTTAAATGTCGTAAAACAAAACTTTAAAATATCAAGAAATATAAACTATTGAATTTAGGACAACAAAAAATAATAAGATAGTAAAATAGCAAAGAATAACCCACAAAAACTTTAGGGAGTGAAAAACTTTTAGGGAAGCAGGCATACCAGGATTGTCAAGCCCATTGTATCCTAAACAATCTTCCTTTCCTACAAGAGCAACATACTCCAACTGCATCTCTGGAATCATTTTCTTATAACCAAATCTTTCATGTCAGTAAATGGTAATGAACAGAGTATGAAACTGCAAAGAGAATCTAAGAATGGCCTTACTTTAAGTAGCATTTCCTATGAAATAAAATTTGCTTTACATGAAAACAACTAAGAATAGCCTTGAGCATTGTCAGAGATATCTCCTAATCACTTTATTATTTCAACAGAAGGAATAAAGAGCCTTACTTTAAGTCTACTCAAATGGGAATCATGACACATTTCTAACTTTGCCACAGATATAGCCTCCACCTGGAGTTCACTTAATTGTACTTGTAATTTAGCCAACTCCTCGACACGCCTATCATCACAAACATGTTAGATGATTTACAAATAATCGATAATTTGGCAAATCAAGACAATGTATGAGATGAGATACCTGTGGCAAAAGTCAAGATCAATAGATGTATT
Organism: Pseudotsuga menziesii; assembly: GCA_001517045.1. Classification (NCBI taxonomy): domain Eukaryota; kingdom Viridiplantae; phylum Streptophyta; class Pinopsida; order Pinales; family Pinaceae; genus Pseudotsuga; species Pseudotsuga menziesii. Next base: position 466,687 of record LPNX010322218.1, read on the forward strand.
GACATCTTTGTCAACAAGAAGTCGGTCTGCAATGTTTGCACCTTGTTCCATATGAGATTCTTCTAGCTGGAAAATCTGTGAGTTTGCTTGAATGCCGACCGAGCTTCCACCCACCCCTTTCGAACTTCTTGCTAAATCTAGCATTATTACCATATTCAAGATATTGTGTATATAAAATTAAATACGAGACCTTAGCTTCAATAACTGCAACCACAAGAAAGGTGCTAGATAAAAGTAAAACATTGGATAATCAATGTATTGCTCACGTCATCAAACCACAATTTGGTGCCTTGATTCTAATAAACAGCTGCAGACATCAGTAGCTATCAATCACTTCAGTAGAGTGCTAAATGGAAACAGGTCGATATAGATACATATTGTATTATGTGAGTTGCCATGTTAGTAGCCATTGGAATATATAAGCATGTCTTCTGGAACTGCAAGGTTGCACCATTGCAGGATGGGATCATCGTCACTCCACTACATTGGAAGGAACTGTGTTTGCATACAGGTGAATGGTCAGCAGGCTGGGAGGAGTAGGTGAAATGCTGTCAGGTTAACCAGCATTTCCTTTTATTGGACTCATTGATGTCATGTACCTTTGCACAATACATGTACACCTTTTAATCTGGCAGAGGCTTCTATCTTCAGACTTTATTTGGCTAATCAGATTTACACCAGAATGGCGACTTTTCTTGAAATTATAGATTCTTCCTCAATTGGATCCCAGACAGATATGCTAGCCCTCCTTGCTTATGTAGGAAGGGGGATTTGGTGTCATCAGTGTGTGGCACCTGGATATGATCCTTTTGGTGTACATGCAAGTTGATTTCTAATGTAATATATGATGCATTTACACAACCAACCAAAAAAACAGAATGTATAAAGACTCAGCATAGTTATTTAGGCACAAACTGTTGTGTTAAAATGAAATTAGAATTCTGAAAAGGCGAAACGCCTGTACATAAAATATAATTGGCAACATAATTTGTTAAGTGAGGAAAATAAAACCAGGACAGAGAAAGGGGCAATTGATATTAGTAAGTTTTCTAGTGTTTTGACAAATAAAAATCCACAGCACAATTAATGATTGTGTATTAGCTAACCAATTTTTTTCTACAGAAAACCTTATAGAAAACCCTGGCACTTCCCTGCATTTTGCAAATGGTACTAATGTAAAGGCATCCAGACTGATTACAACGCATGATCTGGTGGTGGGCACATTGAGGTACGCAACAGAGGCAGCCAGCCCAGGAGATCAACCCCAAGACTCCTGCTTGTAGCCCAAAGCATTTAACCACTCAAGCTCAAGCTAGCCCAGCAAGAGGTAAGAAGTAATGTTGTTTTGGTAGATAAGGTAAGATATCATTCAATGACCTCTCCTGTAATGGTCCAATACCCACCCACATACTACAATTCACTGTAGTAAGCGCAACTTCCCCAACCATCCTAATTGGTTCCTCCTGCCTTCTTTTGCATCCCTTTCATTTTATGGGGTGGCATAGGTGCACATTGTCACTTGGAACAGGGTGCTTTGATGATCTCAGAGATCACAGACCTTGGGTCACACATACACATGCAATCGAAGATGTTACCATGTATACCATGGAGAAACTGCAATATTTCCAAACACAGCTACCCAACAATATAGGGAAAACGGAACCTATTAATGTTAAATCAATGCATAACATTACCTAACCTAGTCCTTTTTAGTATTAATTGCTTATATAATTTCCATAGGGGAAGGGGGGGCAAGATAGAAGTAAGGCTATAGGATCATTACCTAACCATCCAGGTAAGGGTTTAGAGGGTGAATTCTAGTTGGGAAACGGGGCACGCAATAAATCCTCCGGGAGAAAGGTCCACTTTGAACACCGACAGCAAATGTGTGGAAATATAAAGAAAGGCCCTGCCGGTGGGATTGATTACCTGGTCCAGTTGTTTAGTAAAATGACTTAAAGAGCGGCTGACCGATCTGCTGTGCTTTCTCAGTTTGGGTTTTTGCCTCTCTCCACTCGGTATGCCGCTTCTTTCTCTCACTTCTACTGATGGGATATCACTGGCACCTTCTGTTGATTGAGCAAGTGATCCTGTTTTTTAAGTCGCAGTTGGTTAAGGAGGGGAATATGCAGAACTCTATATATAAGATGTAGAGATCGAGTGCCACTACTTACAACCGTGAGCATTTTAAACCAGAAAAAATTGGAACGAAGTCGCATTTCCACATTGGGGAAGGCGCGTTAGCGTTTTTCCTGCATTCAGCCCTGAGCATATGAACCCCCCCTAGGAGCAAAGATGCTTGTCTGCATCCGGCAAGCTGTGCATTAACCAGAAATAACTCTATGGTGTAATGATTTCATATAACTTTCCAATTATCTTACTAACTCATATTCATAAAATCAAACAATTACAGACCAACAACTTCCTTGAGCCTGTAGAGCCAAGCATTTTTCCATGTCACAAATACAATCAAATTCAAGCTATTTCTCAACCTCATTAAGATACTATGAACCCTCGTAACCATGCTATCGTATTTGAACAAAATTAAACAGTGACTCCACCAAAACAGGGCAGATCAAATCAGATGTTAACGGTGGTATTTTAACAATACACACCAATTTTCTTGGATAATTTTGAAAAACAATGGCCACGACCTCATTAAATTTGTGATTCTCTTTGCTCTGTAATTGAAATGTTTTCCTCACCGTGGGAATTGACCTCGAAGCTGAAAGGCAGAGGCAGAGAAACTGAAAAAGAATCGCCTGAACTTTGAATTTGCTGATAAACGGATGACAAATTCGCGATGTGGATGACCATTATATCGGTTTTCTTGAACAAGATAGCATTTTTCCCGCTATTCACAAAATATTTTAAATTAGGACTAATATGTTGGGAGAGGAATAAAATTTTCGGATTCTCAACACGATTCTTTTCACTTAAAATATATTGAAGACATGAATTACATGTTTAAAATATATTGAAGACATGAATTACATGTTTACATTGAAGGTGGAAGGTGTTATTAAGGGGACGGTTCTACTCAATCTTTCATCCTCTGTTGACGGCGAATGAGGAGCCACCCTTGTCAATTTTTACGCGCCCAAATGCATCATCAGAAGAAGATCCATATCATCATACTTGTTCAATCCCAGGCTCTACCCCACCCCATCGATTATCACAGGCAGGCTTGTGTTTAACGAGCAACATCAAAGCACCAGAACAAATAACCAAATTATTATTTTCTAAATAAGAAAACAACTGGAATCAGCATCATCCATCAAGTTAGCTCGTTCTGTACAGGAAGCAAACCACAGTCAATAGGCAAGAATTACCAAAATAATAAACCACAGGTAGTTTATTGACACAGGCAATAATTACCAATTATTTTTTTTTAAATAAGAAAACAACTGGAATAAGTGTACTCCATCGATTTAGCTCGTTCTGTACAGGAAGCAAACCACAAGCAGTTTATTGACACATAGGCAAGAAACACGGCCCCTGATAAGATTAAATTATGGCGCAATCATTTATGTAGGGTTAAATTACGGTCACTCTCCACTTAGTCCAGTGGTTCTCCATACTAACAATCCACAGAAGATGCCTCACATAACATTGATCTCAGCAACTCGAACCTCCATATTATATCCACATGGTAAAGATCCCTGTACGGAATATCCCTCCCTATGGCATAATCCTATACACCCCATAAACTACATGCATGAACTACAAGTCTTCAACTAAAAAACCTCCATATAGTGACATCACATCAGAATTGCTATCACATGGACATCCCTTAGATTATTTTAAAATAATCCACTGATCTCTTTCATTTCACTACGAATTAACGAGTCCATCGTATCAAAGGCAAACACCCTTCAATCTTTGGAACACCCCGCTGCCCCTCATCCGCTGATAAGATTAAATTACGGCCATTGATAGGATTGCAACGCATGGGCAGCCAAGAACACAATTAAAGAAGTTAACGCTACTCAAAACATGGACAGGAAAATGAATGAAAACAAACACTATAACCCTCACCGTCAATATCAACACACGAAGAGGAAAATGGATAAAACATCATCTGGGTGTTTAAACCCTGTGCATCAATATCGCATATTTCTTTCTCAGAACCCTTGTGTTCGTCGACTGTGCTACTTATAAGCATGGAAAAAGCAACACAGCCAGGTCCTAGCTTGTACGACAATTTTAATGGAAATATTTGAGGAACCTTCAGACTCGAATTTGATGAACAAGCCCTAACCTTGAACAGATTTTATGAGCGACAGATTTGAGGAACCTTCAGACTCGAATTTGCACAACCATATATAGAAATACCAATATAATTCGCTCATTAGAATTAGCCCAGCATTAGAGACTATTGATTTTTCTTAGCAGCATCGAGAGCCATTCTCTTTGGAGAATGGGAACACCTGGTCCAGGACCACGGTGTAGACTCAACCCAATGTTGAGTGACCATTCTGTTGAACGGTAGATATCTGTTCTAGGACCATGATATAGACCCAGCTCTGCCCTCGGTAGACTCAACCCAGTGTTGAGTGACCATTCTGTTGAATGGTAGATATCTAGTCTGGGACCATGATATAGACCCAGCTCTACCCTGGGTAGACTCTCAACCCAATGTTCAGTGACCATTCTGTTGAATGGTAGATATCTGGTCTGTGACCATGATATAGACCCAGCGCTCCCTAGGTAGACTCAACCCAGTGCTGAGTGACCATTCTGTTGAATGGTAGACATATGTTCCGGGACCATGATGTGGACCAGTCTAGTACTGGCAAACTTAGCTTAGTTCTGAGTAGCCATTCTCTTGGAGAATGGAGGCGCTTGGTCTGTTACCAAGTATTTGACCTGGGGTCAAATTATGCAGCCTATGGCTGAGCCACCTAGTCTGTTACCAGGAAGGCACTGTAACCCCTAGACTTGGTCTAGGCATGTGTGACACTCTGACCCTTGATCTATGGGCTTCGTGTACTTCTCCAAGGCTTAGCTACCCTTGGTTAAGTTACCCTAGTACCTAATCTTGGTGTCACACGGAGTGTGAAATAAAAGCATTAGAAACTCTCTTGGTTTATGATAATGTACTTTGAATGGAATTAAAAAGACCACAGGGAAGGACCACAGGGGCACTTGAAAAAGGCTACAGTTAAAAGTCAAAAATACATAAGTACTTTTTGACCACAGGAAAAGGACCACAGGTAAAAGTTAAAAATACATGAGTATTTTTGGACCACAGGTAAAAGTCAAAAATACATAAGTACTTTTTCACCAGAGGAAAAGGACCACAGGTAAAAGTTAAAAATACATAAGTATTTTCTGGACCACAGGAAAAGGGACCACAGGTGAAAATCAAAGTTACATTAGGACTTTTGGTAAAAAGTCACAAATACATAAAGGACCTTTTAGGTAAAAAGGTACAAGTGAAAATTAGAAAGAACTAAAAATAAAATATTATTATTTTGTTCTTTCTAATTTTGGTCCACTTACAAGTGACTCAAGGCTATAAAAGAAGATCAAGTCATTTCATTATGAAACACATTCGCTTGCTCACACAGGTACAGCTGCTTCTGAAGATTTCTCAACTAGGGTTTCTTCATTTTTGTTTTAGGGTTTACCAAGCCCTCATCTTCAACTACAACATCTTCGGGCAGCCTTCAACATTGACAGGAAGCCTTACCAGTTTGTTCGGGCAACTGGATCTTTCACGGGCGGCCATTTTTTCTTTTACAGGCAGCCCTTCTTTTCTTCTTTGGGAAAGCCATGGAGGGGCACTACCCTCTTGGCACCCACGGGCAGCCTGCTACAAGCATACCCGTGAGGGTTTGGCTCACGGCCAACCCTTGGGCAACCCTAGGGCAAACCCACAAGGGCTTCTGTGGCCCTACAGCACCTCCGGGAAGCCTACAGGCATACCCATGACGGTGTTGTAGCAGCACGAGGCTGCACAGTCCCTCAGGGCAACCCACAGGCCAACCCGTGAGGTCACGGACAGGCTGTCGGGCAGTAGCAGAGCTGCCACAAGGCAACCGAGCAGCAGCAGAGCTGCCACAGGGCAACAGCAAAGCTGCCACAGGAAAGCCGGGCAAACCACAAGGCAAGAAATCGGGCAGCCGTACAGCAGATCGGGCAGCCGTACAGCAGATCGGGCAGATCTGGGACAGTTTTGGGCCGTCTGACTGGTACAGTCAACAGATCTGGAAATTTAGGGCAGCCTACATAATTTGTGGGCAAGAGAGAGAAAAGCCCTAACTCTGGAAAAGTTTTATTTTGGCAATTTTTGATGTAATTCTGGAATTTCGTTTACTACTTATGTGGTTAACCCTATTTGGATCTGTGGAACTATTTTCAAGAATTTAAGTCATCTCATTTACGAGATGAACTACTAATGCTTTTTGGGGGTTTTGTCCTTTAAAGGTTTCCCTAGTGAAAAACTCTTGTGTCCATTGTGCTGATGTGATGAATGTTATTGTACTGCACTTATCATTTGTTTAAAGTAATCTGCAAAAGTTTAAGTATTTATGCCAATGCTAAAATTCAACATGGTATCAGAGCTTAGCATGTGAAAAACACAGTAAAGGGACACTGCTATTGTTTTTCCTAGATCTTGGGATAAGATTTGCAGATCTAACATTTGACTTAGTGGCAGAGATGGCCACCATTGGTTTCAAACCAAAAGAGAAGCTCTCTAGTTCAGCCAACTACAACTCCTGGAAGGCCAAGTTAACAGCCATTCTAGAAGAGAATGAACTGGATGACATTGTTTTTAATGTCATTGAAGAGCCAACATCAAATGTTGGAACGCTTGCTTACAAGAGAAAGCAAGGTAAGGCTAGAAGAATCATCTATGATTCTATCAGAGAATCAGTGATGCCCAACATCACATCTTTGAGACTGCTAAAGAATGCTTTGATACTTTGGTCAACCTATATGAAAAGAAGGCTCCCAATCAGAAGAGAGTCTTGAAGAAGAAGCTACGAACTTTTAAGCTGAACAAAGATGAAAGTGTTGGTTCCTTCTTCACGAAGAAGGCATAGGTAAGAGATCAACTCATTGCCATTGGTATTACTGTTGATGATGATGACCTTGTGCAAACTGTGGTTGATGGTCTCCCAAGCTCTTGGGAAGCCTTCATGGCATCCATCAGTGGACATGAGAATCAGCCAACCTTTGAAAGGTTTTGGCATGGTTGCATAGAAGAAGAGGGGCGGAAATCTAGCAAGGTAACCAAGGAGGGTGACCTTGCACTTGCAGCAAAGACAAAGAAGTTCAAGAAGCCTTTCCCTCAACAAAAGAAGGGAAAGAAACCTCAAGGTAAGTTTTCTAAAATGTCAACAGTGGAATGTTATAGTTGCCACAAGTTTGGACATTTTACTAGAGACTGCAGGCAGAACAAGAAGAAACCCAAGCGAAGGTTTCAAGCATCTGTTGCAGAAGCAGAGGAAGAAGAAGATGAAGAACCAAAGAAGAAGAAGAAAACCAAAACTAACAAAACTGAAGAACCTAAGAGGGAGTACTACTTGATTTCTGCTCTAACTGGTTCTTTCTCAGATTGTTCCACTTCTTGGTTGGTGGACACTGGTGCCTCCAGGCACATGACAGGTAACCATGGAACTCTCACCAGTTACAGAAAAAAGAAGTTCACCACTCAGGTAGAACTTGGAGATGACTCCACTTACAAGATTGAAGGAGTTGGCTCAACTTCACTTCAACTTGACTCAGGTACAGTTCTTCATATTGATGATATTCTTTATGTTCCTAGTTTAAAGAAGAATCTTTTATCTGTTGCTGGTTTAGAAGGCAAGGGCTACAGAGTCCTCTTCATGGACAAAGTCTTTTTATGGGCAAAAGACACATATCTAAACTCAGCAGTACAGATTAGGGTTCAAGAGGAAAACCTCTATAAGGCTTCCAAGGATCCCACTCATGCTTTGGTACATCACACAGTTGATCTTTGTGAACTGTGGCATAGAAGGTTTGTACGCCTTCACTGCAGAGCACTTCTAGGCTTACAGAAGATAGTCAGCAGAGATGTGGTCTTCCATGAGAAAGCTGTGGAGGATGAAGTACCTCCACTAGAGTTTCAAGTTTCAGAAACTCAGAGGGAGGAAGAGGAATTTGAGGATCAAATTCCAGATGTTCCAGAGGACAGTGAAAGTCCACCAAAAAAACTACTTGAAGTTCCTCCTTACAAAAGGAGACTAGCTCAGTACCAAGAAATGGTACAAGAAGGCAAGAAGCATGAAGCTCCTCCCAGGACTTTCAGAGAAAGACCACAGAAGTACTCAGGTCTTATGAGTCAGCTTGACAGTGCAGAACCTTCCAAAGAAGCAGCAAGTCAACAAGTATGGGTTGATGCCATGATTGAAGAGTACAGTTCAATCATGAAGAATGATGTGTGGGAAGTTGTTCCCAGACCAACAGGAAAGTCAGTAGTGACAATTGCTCATGTTGCTAGATATACTACCTTTAGAACCATCATTTCACTTGTTGCATTGTTTGGATGGAAGTTACATCAGATAGATGTAAAGACAGTCTTCCTCAATGGTAAGATTGAGGAGGAAGCTCATTTTGAACAACCTGAAGGCTTTGTGAAAAAAGCCTTGTATGTTTCGAGAGTCTGGTATGTGAAGATGGATGGATTGCTCCATAACCTGGGGTTTTCCAAAAGTACAGCTAAGACTAACTTGTACTTTGAGGTTGTTCATAATCATGTCTTGATACTTGTTCTATATGTAGATGACTTGTTCTTTACAGGAGATGAACAATTGATAGAACAGTGTAAGAGGGAGCTTCCCTCTGAATTCGAGATGAAGGATCTCGGGTTGACGCATTGCTTCCTTGATTTAGAAGTCTGGCAAAAGCCAGGCAAAATATTCCTAACACAAGGAAAGTATGCAGTAGACATCTTGCACTTAACAAAGTTGGGTGACTCGACTACTAGTTCACAGAGTATGGACTCTACTCTGTATACACAGTTTTTTGGATCCTGGATGTACCTCATGCATATGAGACCAGACACAGAGAATGCTCTGAATCAGTGCATATCCAACACTTATGGGCTCAGGATTACTTCCAACAGTGGAGTAATGATATATGGATATATTGATTCAGATTGGGCTGGCAGTGTAATTGACCAGAAAAGTGCCTCTGGTTATTGCTTCAGGATGGGATCAGCAATGATCTCTTGGGGAAGCAAGATTCTATAGCTCAGAGTACAACTGAGGCCAAGTATATTGCTACAAGTGATGCCTACACGGAAGCAAGTTGGCTCAGAAAACTGATATCTGATCTGTTCAGGGGTAAGCTTGACTCAACGATCATCCATTGCGATAATCAGAGTTGCATAAAGCTTTCGGAGAACCCAACGTTTCATGATAGATCGAAACACAGTAAACTGAGGTATCATTTCATCAAAGACCTAGTGCAAAGAGGTGCTCTGAAGGTGCAGTACATTCGTACAGATAGCATATATCTTGACCAAGCCTCTGTCAACATCAAAGTTCATGTACTTTCGTGAAAAGCTTGGTATGGTAGAGAATGCCTCTCTCACTAAGAAGGAGTGTTGATTTTTCTGAGCAACATCGAGAGCCATTCTCTTCGGAGAATGGGGACACCTGGTCCGACACCACGTTGTCGACTCAACCCAGTGTTGAGTGACCATTCTATTGAATGGTAGATATCTGGTCTGGGACCATGATATAGACCCAGCTCTGCCCTGGGTAGACTCAACCCAGTGTTGAGTGACCGTTCTGTTGAATGGTAGATATCCAGTCTGGGACCATGATATAGACCCAGCTCTGCCCTGGGTAGACTCAACCCAGTGTTGAGTGACCATTCTGTTGAATGGTAGATATCTGGTTTGGGACCATGATATAGACCCAGCACTGCCCTGGGTAGACTCAACCTAGTGTTGAGTGACCATTCTGTTGAATGGTAGACATTTGGTCCAGGACCACGATGTGGACCAGTCTAGTACCGATAGACTCAACTTAGTTCTGAGTAGCCATTCTCTTGGAGAATGGAGGCGCTTGGTCTGTTACCAAGTATTTGACCTGGGGTCAAACTTTGCAGCCTATGGCTAAGCCATCTGGTCTGTTACCAAGAAGGCACTATAAGCCCTAGAGCTGGTCTAGGCATGTGTGACACTCTGACCCTTGATCTATGGGCTTTGTGTACTTCTCCAAGGCTTAGCTACCCTTGGTTAAGTTACCCTAGTACCTAATCTTGGTGTCACACGGAGTGTGAGATAAAAGCATTAGTAACTCTCTTGGTTTATGATGATGTACTTTGAATGGAATTAAAAAGACCACAGGGAAGGACCGCAGGGGCACTTAAAAAAGGCTACAGGTAAAAGTCAAAAATGCATAAGTACTTTTTGACCACAGGTAAAAGTTAAAAATACATAAGTATTTTTGGACCACAGGTAAAAGTCAAAAATATACAAGTACTTTTTTAGCAAAGGAAAAGGACCACAGGTAAAAGTTCAAAATACATAAGTATTTTTTGGACCATAGGAAAAGGGACCATAGGTGAAAGTCAAAGTTACATAAGGACTTTTGGTAAGAGTCAAAAATACATAAAGGACCTTTTCGGTAAAAAGGTACAAGTGAAAAATAGAAAAGAATAAAATATTATAATTTTGTTGTTTCTAATTTTAGTCCACTTACAGGTGACTCAAGGCTATAAAAGAAGATCAAGTCATTTCATTATGAAACACATTAGCTTGCTCACACAGGTACAACTGCTTTTGAAGATTTCTCAGCAAAACCCTTAGCTAGGGTTTCTTCATTTTTGTCTTAGGCTTTGCCAAGCCCTCACCTTCAGCTACAACATCTTCGGGCAGCTTTCAACAATGACGAACAACCTTACTGTTTTGTTCAGGCAGCTAGATCTTTCACGAGCAACCCTTTTTTCTTTTATGGGCAGCCCTTCTTTTCTTCTTTGGGCAAAGCCACAGAGGGTTACTGCCCTCTTGGCACCCACGGGAAACTTGCTACAGGCATACCCGTGAGGGTGTTGTAGCAGCCTGAGGCTGCACAGTCCCTCAAGGCAGCCCACGGGCCAACCCGTGAGGTAACGGACAGGCTGTCGGGCAGCGGCAGAGCTGCCACAGGACAGTCGAGCAACAGCAGAGCTGCCACAGGGCAGTCAAGCAGTAGCAAAGCTGCCACAGGACAGTCGAGCAAACCACAGGGCAAGAAATCGGGCAACCGTACAGCAAATCGAGCAGACCTGTGACAGTTCCAAGCAGGCTAACAAGTATAGTCAGCAAATCTAGAAATTTAGGGCAGCCTGCATAATTTGTGGGCAAGAGAGAGAAAAGCCCTAATTCTGGAAAAGTTTTATTTTGGCAATTTTTGATGTAATTCTAGAATTTGGTTTACTGCTTATGTGGGTTTACTGCTTATGTGGTTAACCCTATTTGGGTCTATGGAACTATTTTGAAGAATTTAAGTCATCTCATTTACGAGATGAGCTACTAATGCTTTTGGAGGTTTTTGTCCTTTAAAGGTTTCCCTAGTGAAAAACTCTTGTGTCCATTGTGCTGAAGTGATGAAAGTTATTGTACTGCACTTATCATTTGCTTAAAGTAATCTGCAAATTTTTAAGTATTTATGCTAATGCTAAAATTCTACAGAGACCTCCCAACTATAAATTCATGTGGGCAAACTAAATGTTAAAGGGCGAAAGAAAGATACAGGGAGATTCAAAACCTGGACTCATGGAGTTACCAACTCATCCTAAATCCTGGGAGGTGAAGGGATTGCCTTTCAATCATGTTTCCAGCAACTCATTCTGGAGAAAATCGTATTAGATTGAATGATTTATGTAGCGCAGAGTTCTAAAAGCTTGCTTTTTAATTATGGGTTTCAAAATATTTTATATTTGGATTTATTTCAACAGATTTTTCAACAAGGTTTCAAGGCCGTTATTACCACTATTTGTATTGGACCAGAATTTGAATGGCTTATCGTGTTGGTCTGGCGGGATATCACCCTGGTATCATTGTTGCCTTCCTTTCAATAAATTATGCCGCGGATTAAACCAAAGCATATAGTTTAAATGGTCATAACATAAACTTGAAAGAAAACGACCACTTAAAGAATTATGAAGGAAACTGAATGAATGGTACCACCCAATAAAGCCCTTGACTAAGTCTTTTCAGGGCTGATCCTTCATCTATCAACACAACTCATAAGGATCCTTGACTAAGTCTTTTCAGGGCTGATCCTTCATCTATCAACACAACTCATAAGGATCTTTTTGGAAGGGTGGGTCTTCGATTAACTTGGCCAATAAGGTTCTAATCAACATTTTAAGGTCTTGTCTAAATAAAAACTCATTTTAAGTTATGGTCTAAAAAGGTTTTCTTTGATCTAGTGGTGAGCTATGGTCTAAAAAAAATTTCTTCGGTTCAGTGGTGATAATTAAAGGGTTGAGAGTTTGATAAAGCATAATTGATTGATTGAATTGATGAGAGAGATTCATTAAGAATTTGTTTAAGCACTCACTTGTGGATTTGGTTGTTGTTTTTGATATGCATGTTAGTATAAAGGTATTGGTGCTCGATGCACATTACAGTGGCAAATCTTTGGCACAAATTAAACTTGGGAAGTAATGTTGTGGTATAAACACACTAGTATTCCTTGTCACACACTTGTGATGTTGTGACCTTGTTACATAGGCATAAATTTCAATCATATGATATGAATTACACAACATAGTGCAATGACTCTTGTTGTAGACATAACGTATTGATGTAGTTGAGGAGCTCAACAATTTGATATGAATTACACAACATAGTGCAGTGACTCTTGTTGTAGACATAAGGTATTGATGTAGTTGAGGAGCTCAACAATTTGCATGGAAGACCAATAGTTGAGCCAAATCATCTTCCTTGTTTGTCTCTTCCAATTTGGAAATTTTTGTACTTTGTTCATTATACAAAATATTGAATAGACTAGAAGACTTTGAAATGTTTGTGTCCCGATGATAAATGACATATCATGAGATTGTGAATACTTGAATAGTTGATTACTTAGATATTTTATACTGGTATGGAAAAGCTGAAAAGACTGTGTTCATAGTATAGTTTAAAAGCTGAACTTCTCTTCACCTGAATTGCTCTCTCTGTGTGAGATCAGGGTCACTGCTGAGAGATTCCGATTGCATTGCGTTGGTCAAATGCATAGTCTGTACGCCACAAACTGACCAGCATTAAATAAAGACATGACATAAAAGGTATTTAACGCTGAGATGGATGATATTCATTAATTAATATACGTGGCAGCAGGCACAGAGTAGAATTTAATGCTAGTTGCGTCCTTTCCAACGTTTAACCTTCCAGCTGTTGCTTTTCTTATATTTTGACAGCCAAAGTATTCAAACAAGCACAAAATAACTTCTGGCAAATCTCTGTTGTCGCCGCAATTTGAAAATTACTGGGTTAGGTTCTAGTTGTTTTCTAATCTAGGGTTTTTATAATCAAAAACCTGAAAGAAGAAATGTGATTCAATATCAGTTCGATTTCAAAGTTTACAATGTGTTGGTAATCATTTATGTAGGGTTAAATTACGGTCACTCCCACTTACTCCGGACGTTCTTCATTCTAACAATCCACAGAAGATGCCTCCTATAACATTGATCTCAGCAACTCGAACCTTCATATTATATCCGCATGGCAAAGATCCCTGTACGACATATCCCTCCCTATGGCATAATCCTATACACCCCATAAACTACATGCATGAACTACACGTCTTCAAGTAAAAGACCTCCATATAGTTACATCACATCAGAATTGCTGTCACATGGACATCCCTTAGATCATTTTTAAAATAATCCACTGATCTCTTTCATTTCACTCCAAATTAACGAGTCCATTGTATCGAAGGCAACCACCCTTCGATCTTTGGAACGCCCCACTACTCCTCATCCGCTGATAAGATTAAATTACGGCCGTTGTTAATATTGCAACGCATGGGCAGCCATGCACAGAATTAAAGAAGTTGACGCTACTCAACACATGGACAGGAAAATGAATAAAAACAAACTCTATTACCCTCACCATCAATATCAACACACGGAGAGGGAAACGGATAAAACATCCTCTGGGTGTTTAAACCCTGCGCATCAATATCGCATATTTCTTTCTCAGAACCCTCGTGTTCGTCGACTGTGCTACTTATAAGCATGGAAAAAGCAACACAGCCAGGTCCTAGCTTGTACAACAATTTTAGTGGAAATATTAAACAAGCCCTAACCTTAAATAGATTTTATGAGCGACAGATTAGAGGAACTTTAAGACTTAATGTGCACAACCACATACGAAATACCTATTTAATTCGCTCAGAATTAGCCAGGCATTAGAGACCTCCCAACTGTAAATTCATATGGGCAAACTAAATGTTAAAGGGCAAAAGAAAGATACAGGGAGATTCAAAACCTGGACCATGGAGTTTACCAGCTCGTCCTAAACACTGCGAGGCGAAGTGACTGCCTTTCAATCGTGTTTCCAGGAATGACGTGTTTCCAGCAACTCATTCCTGAGAAAATCGTATGGGATTGAACGATTTATGTAGCGCGTAGTTCTGAAAGCTGGCTTTTTAATTATGGGTTTCAAAATATTTTATATTTAGATTTATTTCAACAAGGTTTCAAGGCCATTATTACCACTGCATATTGGGCCAGAATTTGAAAGGCTTAATGTGTTGTTGGTCTGGCGGGATATCACCCTGGATCACTGCTGCCTTCCTTGCCGATTAAACCAAAACATTATAACATAAATTTGAAAGAAAACGACCACTTAAACAACTATGAAGCCTTCTTTTCAATCAATTATGCGGCCGATTAAACCAAAACAGATACATATAGTTTAAATGGTTATAACATCGATTAAACCAAAACATTATAACATAAATTTGAAAGAAAACGACCACTTATACAACTATGAATCCTTCTTTTCAATCAATTATGCGGCCGATTAAACCAAAACACATACATATAGTTTAAATGGTTATAACATAAATTTGAAAGAAAATGACTAGTTAAACAATTATGAAGGAAATTGAATGAATGCGCCGATTAAACCAAAACATATAATTTAAATGGTCATAACATAAATTTGATAAAAAACAACCACTTAAACAATTATGAAGGAAACTGAATGAATGGTACTCTTCAATAAAGCCCTTGGTTAACTTGGCCAATAAAGTCTTAATCAACACTTTAAGGTCTTGTTTAAATAAAAACTCATTTTAAGCTATGGCTTTCTTTGGTTTAGTGGTGAGCTATGGTCTAAAAAGGCTTTTTTTGGTTGAGTGGTGATAATGAAAGGATTGAGAGTTTGATAAAGCATAATTGATTGATCGAATTCATGAGAGATTCATTAAGAATTTGTTTAAGCACTCACTTGTGGATTTGGTTGTTGTCTTTCATATGCATGTTAGTATAAAGGTATTGGTGCTCTACGCACATTACAATGGCGAATATTTGGCACAAATTAAATGTGGGAAGTAATGTTGTGTTATAAACACACTAGTATTCTTTGTCACACACTTGTGGTGTTGTGACCTAGT
This sequence comes from Pseudotsuga menziesii, assembly GCA_001517045.1. NCBI lineage: Eukaryota > Viridiplantae > Streptophyta > Pinopsida > Pinales > Pinaceae > Pseudotsuga > Pseudotsuga menziesii. Next base: position 482,283 of record LPNX010322218.1, read on the forward strand.
TACATAGGCATAAATTTCAATCATATGATCTGCATTACACAACATAGTGTAGTGACTCTTGTTGTAGACATAATGTATTGATGTAGTTGAGGAGCTCAACAATTTGCATGGAAGGCCAATAGTTAAGCCAAATCATCTTCCTTGTTTGTCTCTTCCAATTTGGAATTTTTTGTACTTTGTTCATTATACACAATATTGAATAGACTAGAAGACTTTGAAATGTTTGTGTCCCGATGATAAATGGCATATCATGAGATTGTAAATACTTGAATAGTTGGTTACTTGGATATTTTGCTCAACTTCAAGTTGTCCATACCTTGTAACACATTGTCACAAATTTAATGGGAATTAGGAGTTGCTTAGTTGTCAATATAAAGATGCTAATGTTTGTGTGAATGAATATATTATCTTTTTTATCGGTTCACTAATTAATTTGAACAAGATAGTGAATAAGAAATATATTTATGGGTGTATGTCATGATCCCTACTCATTGGTTGGCTCAACAAGAACAAATATTTTTGTCTTAGGAAAGTGCAGCAGGGAGTTGTATAGGACCTTATTGGCCTAGTTAATAGAAGATCCACCCTTCCAAAAGGATCATTATGAAATGTGTCGATAGATAAAGGATCAACCAAGAGTTAGCCAATGGCTTTATTGGGTGGTACCATAAACTTATATTATCTACACACAACTTTCTCTCGTTTTTGCAACATATCGAATTTCTCTTCGGTGTTTCATTTCCCCCACGTTGGGGGTATGCTAGTATATTAATATAACCATTGGAGAGATATGGATCTACTTATTAATTCAACCATTGAAGAGATATGGATATACTTATTAATTCTACATGTTTGTGTATAAGATACTATACGCAATATCACAGGTAAAGTTGATTTCAGAAAGGTATTTGTGGCTCGACCTTAATTACAAAATAAAATAAAATTATATATATATATATATATATATATATAATGTTTATTTTTCTAATTTATGGAATTTATAATAGGATGAATAGGTATGAATAAATTTATGTAATTGTTACTCTAACCCACAGTATCTTTAATATTTTATTAATCAAAAAAGGATGGAGATGATTTTCGCCATGTCCCAAGGTATACCTAAGAGGATCTCTATCTTCAAGAATGTATATCTTTATAGCCTTATCATAACATGTCAATGCCTTGTTAAAAGTTTGAATCCAAATAAGGAAAGCATGAAACTTACCTCCCTACCATTCAAGTTGTTGACCCCTAACTTATGTAAATCTATTAAGATAGATTTGTGAAGCCTAGACTCTAGACTAGGAAATTAAATTCGAAAGATTCACAAATTTACTAAGTCTTTCTTAAACTTAACTAGTTTGTTGACTTTTGGCTTGGGAAATGATGAGTACACATCAACTTTAAAAATTGTCACATGTTTGCACTTTTTTATTTCTTTGCCATTGAAACAATAATTTTTTTAAGACCTCACATGTGAGGCACGGTACTAAAATATGGCCATCAAATGTTGTGTACACAGTCTCGAGGGGTTGGATCTAATGGTGAGTGTTACCCTCTATTTGCATAGGTTCTCAACCTAGATAGATAGAGAGGTATCATTGTGCAACTTGGTATATAAAATCATTACCAAGATTATTTGTATTAGAATTAAGTCGATGATGGAGAAATGCATTTCACCTAAGCAATTTCGCTTCCTCTTAAATAGGAAAATCTTGGATGCAGTAGAGAATGCACAAGAATGTCTCCATTCTGTGAAAGTAAAGCATTTACAAGCTTTTATTCCGAAAATCGATTTAGTTAAAGCATATGATCGTGTGGATTGGCCTTTTATCAGGTTTGTGTTGATTGAGATTGGTCTTCCAATTCATGTAACAAACTGGATTGTGGCTTGTATTAGCTATGCTTCTTTTGCGGTTCTAATTAATGGATCAAAACCTATCTTTTTGTTTAAAGTGGCAGAGGTTCAAGATAGGGGTGCTCGTCATCTTCGTTATTTTTCATTTTGGTCATTAAAGGACTAAGTAGGCTCATAGATAAAGTGAAGGAGGAGCAGAAGATAAGAGGTATAAAGATATATCGATCCCTGTCTGTTACTTATTTACTTTTCGTAGATGATTTGCTTCTTTTGGGGATTTGTAATGTTAGAGAATGGCAAATCTACAGATTTATTATCGATAGTTTTTGTAAAGCAACATGGATGAAAGTTAGTTCGAAAAACCCTATGTTTTTACATAATAGTCCTGAAGCAGGGATTAATGAGCATATCAAAGGTTTGTTCCCTTACAAGGTGGAGAAACTTGAACAGGAATTCAAGTATCTTAGTTATCATTTGAAACTAAATTTCTATAGAATCGAGGATTGGAATTGGTTATTGCAGAAGGTAGATCGAAGGATAAAAACTAGACTTTATGTTGGTTGTCAATTGGAGGTAGGATTGTTTTGGTAAACTCAGTACTACAAAGTCTTCCAGTTTATCAATTTTCTCTTACATTGTCATGTAAGTGATCAATAATGTTAGGAAGAAGATCTTTCATTTCTTGTGGCCTGGAAGTTATCAGACTTCAAAGCTCCATCTTTCTTCCTAGGAAAGCTTATCTTTACCAAAACATTTAGGTGGATAAGGCATTAATTAAGAGAGTGGACTGGTTCAGTCACGCCTTATGTGCAAAAAGCTTATGGAGGTGCTTATTTGACGTTGGCATGTGGAGTAAGACGATCAAGGCTAAATATTTGAAAGGTATGTTGATTCTACATTGGAGTTAAGCCATTTTGGCCTAGTACCAACCAAGAATAAAAAAAAAGTGGGAACATCGAGCCTTGTTTGCAGTAGTTAAAGGCTTAGTTTTTTAGATGGGTTTTTATGCTTAGTTTTTTAGATGGGTTTTTATGCTTTAGTTTTGTTTTTGGGGTGGGAGTACCTAGTGTTTTTGGAGTTTTTAGTGGCTAGGCACTATGTTAAAAAGGAAAAAAAATGGTTTTTAAACTGTTTAAATTAGATTTTTGGACTTTAGCTTTGCATTACCATCAAATCTTTCTGAAGACACATATTTGGGTACCACCCAGGACCCCTGGAAGGAGGCTACTTGTTATTCAGCTGATTCAGACAAAGGTCTAGATCGAAAGTGCCCTCTTGGACATGATCCCTGCAAAATTGTTAATGTTGTCTCAAAGGAAGCGAAAAGTATAGCGGGTTCAAATTTTTTTGGACAAAACAATACTCAATAATATCATTCTAGAGTTGGGAGTGATTGAGAAGAATATGGGTTTGTTGCCAAACCCTTCTTTCACAAATCTACCTATATTTGTTTATGTTCAATTTAGGGGTGCCAGTTTTCAATCTAGGGGTGATAGTCTCAAGGGTTTCAATCTTAATCTCGAAGAGATCCTTCACACTTTTGCAATCTGTTTGTTTATGAGGGGTCTGCTCGTCTAGCAGTTAAGAAAGTAGAGGATGCGGTCGAGAAGAAATTATGGTCGAATTCAAATTCAAATATAACAGATTTACCTGGTTGCTTTTAGTCTAGGGTTGATATTCTAAAGGGTTTGCAACTGAATAAATATCTTTCTCTTTTTTGCAGTTCAGTTGTTACTAAGGTTCAACCTCAATTGGAGTTTAGCAGAGAAGAGGAAAACCCTAAAAATCCTCTCTCATGTGCAAAATCTAGAGTGCAGCGAAGGTTGAAAGAATGTAAGCTAAGAAGGATGTTGAGTATTTTTTAGTTGGTCATGATGTTACCTTAAAGAAAGTTGAAGGGTTGGTGGAAAGGGCACTAGTTTGTCATTTGGAGTACACCAAGATGAATCGATTGGAGATGGTATGTGAAATCTGGAAACCCTGTTTAGATTACCAGCCCCAAGTTCTTTGGCTACCTAGAGGTTGGTTAAATTTTTTTCTTTTGTCTAAAGAACATGCGCAGAACATTCTGAAACAACTATGGGTTATTAAAGAAGGCTTGTTGGTTTTGTGGAATTGGTCTATGGATTTCAACCCTTTGCTCAAAAGGTTTATAAAAGACATTTGTGGCTCCTTCTACCGGGTATGCCACTTCAATTTTGGTCTAAAAATATCATAAAAAGTTTGGCAAAACACCTGGGGCCTTTTATTTATGTGGATAAAGACTCTCTAAGATCAGGGGATAAAAGAACGACCAAGGTTTTGGTGGAATTTGACTTGACGAAAGGGATTTCGGAATCTTTATACATCAGATGGGGTGAGATTACCTTTGAGCAAAGATTGGATTTACCATTCCGATGTCTAATCTGTAGAAATATGGGTCACTAAAGGAGAGAATGTCCTCCTTAAAAAAGAAGTTTTGAACATTTTAAAAAACGGGAGGATTACAAGCATCCTATTCAGCCACCAAATGATTTGGAGCTGGGATTGAATTCAATAGAGGAAGATTGTCTCTCAAAAGGTATGTCACCATGTAACTCCCATGTTCCTTACGAAGATCTTTCTTCTAAAGAATTAATCTTCATCAAATTTGTAGAAAGGGAATACAGTCGTAGACTAAGTTCAAAACCTGATAGTCAGAAAATGGGGGAAATTTTGGAGGGGGATACCCAAAAAATTAGAATTTTAAAATATGTTTACGGTATTAGTGATATTGGGACTAGGGATTCTCTCCCTGTAGTCTCTTCTGATATGGTTTTCCCTTCTAATATAATTTGCTCCCTTAGCTTTTAAAGATTTGGATTCTCAAAATTCTCTATCTTTTACTGCAAAAACTAGTAATGAGAACCAGGAAGACTTGGTTATCTTAAAGGGTCTGAGTATTAATGGAAAGCCGACATCTAAGGATAGTCTGATGATAGAAGAAAAAGTGAAATCCACTCTTACAGATTATGAAAATAAGCCAAGTGAATTCTTAAATAGACTTCATATTAGTTCTATTAGATGTCAGAATGTGACTATTAGAAAGAAGAATACAAAGAGGGATATTAGGGAGAAGTTGTTAGAAGTTGAAGATACGACACTTCTATAGGAAGTAGGATATATTATGTTACTTGAGAGAATTCATTTAGCATAGGAGGAAGTAAATATTTTTGCTGATAAGGAAAGGGCACTTAGAGTGCAAAAGCCCTTAACGAGGGTTTTAAAATGATTTCTTTGTCTTTAAACATTAGGGGACTAGGGGGGTCCTAAATTTTGAACCCTCAAATGATGTATAGAAAGCAACAAAGCTGACATTTATCTATTCCAAGAATCAATGAATTTGGGTTCTAAGGCTTGTGATATTTTTCTTCAAATCTTAAAAGACTCGGAAGTCTGTGCGGTGGATGCAGATGGCTTATCTAGTGGTTTGGTATCAATTTGGAATCCGTAGATTTGTAATTTCTAACCATTGAGGGACCTGTGTTGAAATTTTTTTCGAAGGAGAAGTGCAGGGTTTTGAGAAAATTTTGAATATTCCAAATGCATATGCGCCATATAAAGATCAAAGGTTTTTTTGGGATAAGGCTGAAGCTAGTGGATTATTAAGCTTGGAAAATTTGGTAATTGCGGGCGATTTAAACCTTACTCTTCACTCACATGAAAATTGGGTGACGATGACCTCTCTGGATCCTATGGTTGGTTATTTTCAAGACCTTTTCAAGAGACACGGGTTAGTGGATGTCTTGCCAACAAAATTATCTCCCACCTTGACAAGCAAAAAGATGGGTTGTGAAGGCATGGATAAAAGACTGGATTGTTTTTTAATGACTGAATATTTGGTGGATTTTTGTTCGAGTTACAAATCATGGGTTATTCATATTAATATCTCAAATCATTTTCCCATATCCATTCAATTTTAAGAGGAACAATTGGACTTAAGTTATCCTTTTAAGTTTAACCATTCCTTGTTAAAAAGTGAGGATTTTTATCAAATGGTAAGAGCTTTTTTGCTTTCAGCCTTCTGTCCATATAACTTAAATGTGATGGATATTTTGGTCTATAAGCTAAAGTTACTAAAAAAAAATCTAGGAATATGGCTTCAAAGAAAGTCTACTGAAGAGAAAAATTTACTGCTTCAAATTGAAAGTCAAATTACTGAGCTACTTTTGGAAAATTTGACTTGTTCTTTTTTGGTGGAAGACAAATTAAAAATTCTGGATCTTGAAAGCAAAAAGGATGAGTTATTAAGGAAAGAAGAAGAACCCTTGAGACTAAAAAGTTGGGCTCTATAAAAATAGAAGCCAACAACAATAATACACATTTTTTTCACAGATTTGCCTCTCAATGAAGAAATAACAACACCATTTGGGAAATTAATAATGTTGATGGGATTAAAGTTATTTCTCAAGAAAATATCAAATAAGCAATTGAATTACACTTCAAATCTCTCTTAAAAGATCAAGGAAGGGCTCTTATTGGCAATCAGATGAAGGTTCTTGAATACTTTCCTTCTTTAATTTCCAAGGAATAAAGATTACAGATTGGTAAGGCTATTTCATTGGAAGAATTAAAGCATGTTTTATCTATCTTTGCTAAAGACAAAAGCCCCGGTCCAGATGGTTGGACTGTTGAGTTATTTTCTATATTTTTGGACATCATGGGAAAGGATCTCTTGGAGGTTGTTGAGTACTCCAAAAAAGAAGGTTTTATGTTAGGATCTTTAAACTCTACTTTTATCACACTTATTCCAAAAAAGGATAATCCTGATTCCTTTTCTGATTTTAGGCCAATTGCTCTATGCAATCTGGTTTATAAAATGGTGACAAAAGTGACTGCAGAAAGATTAAAACCAAAGTTATCAGAGGTATTCTCTAAGGAACAATTTGGTTTTTTGTCTAATAGACAGATTTTGGATGTTATTGGGGTCACTCAGGAATGCTTACATACAGCTAAAATAAAAAATCTTAACTCTATTGTGATGAAAATTGATCTGACAAAGTCTTATGATAAGGTAAACTGGGATTTTTTAAGATTGGTTCCGCTTCAAGTTGGGTTGCATGTTCAAGTGATAAATTGGATAATGGCTTGTGTCTCGTCTGCAAATTTTGCGTTTTTGATAAATGCATCTCCTACAAACTTCTTCAGAAGCTCTAGAAGTTTAAGGTAAGGATGTCCTATGTAACCTTTGTGGTTCCTTTTGATAATTGAAGGGCTATGCAAAATGGTCTCAAAAGCATGTAAAGATGGTTGTTTTACAAGTATAAAATTCTCCTTCAATGTCCAAAATCACACATTTGTTGTTTGTAGATGATATGTTTTTTTTTGGAATGACAAATATTAAAGAATGGAAATATTTGCATGTTTTATTAAGATATATTTTGCAATGCTACAGGAATGGAAACTAGTGTAGAAAAATTATCTCTATTCTCATAAGGCTCAAGTAGAGACTTTAGTTGAACTCAAGAGGCTTTTTCAGTTTAAACTTGGTCAACTTGAATATGGATTTAGATATTTGGGTTGTATTTTAAAACCAAATAATTATCATGTGATCGTCTGGTTATGGCTAGTTAGAAAGATTGGGAGACGAAACTCAAATTGGTCTTATAGGTTGCTTTCTCTGGGTGGAAGGCTTACATTAGTCAAGGTAGTTCTGTTAAGTATCCATGCCTTTTGGTGCTCTCTATTTTTTACTACCGAAGTCCATTATAAACATTATAAGAGAAAAAATATTCCATTTCTTATGGGCAAGATCTAGAAATGATAGAAAGTTTCATTTAGTTTCATGGGAACAAATTGCTTTACCTAAATGCTTGGGTGGTTGGGGAATACAAATATGTCTGGATTTAATACAACATTATGCTTGAAAAGTATTTAGAGATGTCTTTTTTATAAAGGACTATGGAGCTCAGTAATGAAAACTATATATTTGAGGAAGTCTTTTGTCATTAGATGGTTTAGAATATTAGAGATTGATAATAATAAAAAGGTGTTTCAATTGTTTGGAATAACTTTCTCAAGGTTTTTCACTGGTTAGAGAAGGGGATCAAGTGGGACATTGGTAATGGGAAAAATGTTTATATTGGGGTAGATCTTTTTATTGGAGATAATGATCTATTTATTTTACCTCGCAAAATTTTAGACCACCTAGAGATGATTGGTTCAAAAACCCTTGATCAGGTCAAGGGACCTACTTGGGCTATTCTGAAGGGTGACTATTGGTTCAATGTTAGGGATGTGAGATTAACAAGTGAATGGTCTTTGAGATGGGATGACTATATAAATGTTTTCAATGAAGCAAGCATTAGATTGAATATGGAAGAGGACAACTTAACTTGTCATGAGAACAAAAACTCCGGTGTTATTAATGCTAAACTAGCTTATGTTTTTATTACTAAAAGTTGGAGCAAGGAAGAAAACAGGTGGTGGTTTAATAAACTGTGGAAATGGAGTTTTCCACAAAAATTAAAATGTTTTTGGTGGATTTATCTAAAAAACAAACACTTAACTTGGCAAATTCTTACGAGGAGAGGCTAGCAAGGTCCAAGTTTTTGCTCACTATGTAAACAAGATAGTGACTTTGTTGTTCATATTTTTGTTGAATGTTGATTTAGTAGAAAGGTTTGGTACATTTTAAAGGATATGTTATGCTTCAATTTAGATCGGGGGAATGCTGACCTGGGAGAAAATTTTACAACTTGGTATCATGAATCATATTCTTATAAAATTCTCCCAACCTGTATTTCCTGGTTTGTTTGGAGTATGAGGAATAAGGCAATTTTTCAAAGCTTTTATCCTAATGTAATCATATGTGGTTTAAAAGGAGTTAGTTTATTTAAAGAGTATATGGGATTGAAACAACCAAGGAAGACAAAGGTTTTATACGTTCATGTAAAAACAACTCTCTCTGCCGATGTCACAAACCCATAAATTACATTAAAAAAAATCTATTTATAATTTAAAGACGTATTTGTGCAACTTGTCTTTCTTAGATGTAGAATCCCTTCTTTTATTTATTTATATGGATAAATTTAACTGGTCATCTTAACTGTATTGGCGACAGGGTTGGTGTCCGAGTTGACTCTAACTATGGCGATAGGCAATTTGCAGCCCTCACCAAGGTGATAAGTTATAGTTTTAAAGTCATGAAAAGTTTTGTTTTATTTTTTTTGGTTTACCAAGGATTTAAAATCCTAGGATTTGACCTTTAGTCCAAGCTATACTTGCTTAGTCATATGCTCATGTGTTTTTATGCTCAAGTTTTTAACTCCAAAGCAAAGGTAAAGGAAAGGGGGTGAAATGTTATGACTTTACATGTGTTTGGTAAACGTATAGAAATGTAACTTATAGTTAAAGTTTAAGCTACAAGTATTGGCAAAAGGTGCTTATCATGTGGCCTTTACATGCAACAAGGGTGCTAGTGCAAGTAATGAGTATTATTTAAAGTTGAAGTTATGAGATGGCATGTGGCCATGGGAGATACAAGGTGGTGTCCAACTGCGATGATAGAGGGTTTTAAAGAGGTTTTAATGACATGTATTAAATCTTTGTCATAAACCCTGTCTGCGAGGTGACAACGCAACCAAGCAGAGTTAAGACTATTGGTTTTTCGCATGTGTTTTAGGGAGAGGAATGATCTTGACCCTCCACTTGTCATTAATATGTTTTTTGTTGTTGAAGAGGTTTTGTAGGGTTTTCTCATCGCATTCCTTTGGTCGTGAGGGTTCTTGTCTGGTTTTCTAGTGGTGATTACTGGAGGTTCCACTCCGAGATTCTTTATTGCACATTGGTGCATGCAGTTACCTCTTGACCATTCTAGCATGTATGTCATTGTTTATTTGTGTTGCGCTTAAAAGATTTTTAATGGTGCTACAATATTTTTTTTAAGGTGAAAGGTGGTCGCTTGACTTCCATTGGTTTATGGAACACTCCATGAGATTCGACCCTGTGACCTCCAGCTTGTCGTTCAGAGGAACCTCGATAAGCTAACTTCAATTTCAGGCATAGAGCTTCTCAAACTTGCAAAGGTTTTAACAGGTAAGGAAAAATCCCTTTTTTTCATTCTTCATTTCATTGATGACATTCGTAGATTTCACTAAGCTAATTTGGCTTAGTTTGTTTGTTCAAGGCAGAAGGAGGAGAGGAAAACAAAGAAGAGAAAACCCTTGGCCCTTTGCATTTCTAGCAAAGCTATCACTGCCCTTGCACTTATTTAATTAACGAAAATCAAATTTTGAATACTTAAATGAGCCATGTAACTTTGTTATTATTTGCATATGAAACTAAGGTACCAACGCAAGGATGCCCTAAGGCTTGAGATAAGCCTGGCATTGCCTTCACGACCTCCATCCCTTCATACTGGTAAGTTTCACGTTTAAGTTTATAAACCTGTTACAATTTGAGTAAATGATTAAATCAAAATAGATTTTAACTCTTGAACAATAACGTGGGTGCAAGATTGGTGTGTGGCCATCCAAGAGTGGCGACAAGGTTACCTCCTCTCGAGTTTATCCTTCTATGTATTGAGGTGAGGCACCCTATCAATAAGTCTGTTTATTTAGAAAGAAACTTCTAAATTCAATGATTACATGTTATACTAACGCTCGTAGGTTTACGTGCATGTATACACTAGCGCGACACAACTCCTTCACTGCTCATTTGGATCAATGTCCAATTCCGGGTATTGCCTTACTTGAATGTATGCAGCAGGTAGAGTTCTAGGACTACTCTTGTTTTAGAGTAACGGGGAAAGAAAAAGGGCTTTACAACCACTGACGATTTGTAAGATAAGTTTGTTTTCTAGCAGTAATTGGGTATGTAATTAAATTTGGGGAAAACCTTTGCGATTTAATGATTTAGTATGTAAGTTAGTTCTAAAGTTTTGCTCACTGCCATTCTAGATTCTAAAATTGTTATGAATTCAGATGTGAGCCCGAATTGGGGATGATATCGGTTCCTAGATCTGATTTGATGGGGTTTTACTATGATTGTACTTACTTGGATCTTTTTAATGGATATCTGTTTGATCTAGATTGTTGTCTTGGTTCTATTTAAAAGATTATTTAAATTAGATATGTTAATTTCTTGATATGCGTGGAAGTAGAAAAGAAACTTGTAATTTATAAATCAGTTTTGTTTGATTTAACACATGGATCACATCTATGTAGGAAGCCTTACGACTGTTATTGTTTTACCTAGATCTTATTCGTTGTTTGGCTTGGATATGTTGTTATATTGAATGTTGAAATATAGATTTGTATTGTTTTTTTCTTTTTGAAGAGAAGAACTATGCGGGAAGCCTCTAGGATCTAGGATGCTGCAATTAAACTTAGATTAGTTTATTGAGTTATCTTTTATAATTTATAAATCGAATCTTCTCAGCTCTCCTATTAAGTCTGATATTTGTTTAAAACAATGCAGAGTTTGGTTAATAGTTGAATGGCTTATCGTTGGGGTATTCTATAGAAGATTTGTTTACACTTTAAAATTCTAGTATTCTATATAAGAAAAGTAAGATTTATATATATTCCTATATAAAAAAAAGACTACTAACAGCTATAAAGCAAGATTTTATAATAAACAAGATAAAAAAGAATACATTGTAAATTCTCAGTTTATAATACATACATTTAGAATTAAAATCTACTACCAGACTGTAATTACTAACACTAAAACACAGTATATGAATTTTAGTAAGGAACCTGTCACCATTGTCGAGAAAATAAAATTGAAGTTGTCGTTCCTCCCAACCAACTCCTAGAGCAACCAAAACTTACTTGCTCCAGAACCCCCGAGCCTGCTTGCTGAATAATAAGGGAAAATTCTTATGAGTGTGCCATCTCTTTTCATCAATAGATTATTTCCCCATCCATCGCTAGCCTCCTCCTTATTTGATGGACATACTATTTTATAGTATTTTTCCTGGGACCTGGTCATTTATGAGCCTCCTGCTCTTTAGGGCTCCATAAGGAGTCATGACCTGATTTTGGGGAAGATGCCTCCTGCATCACTTGAGTTCTTACTCAACAGTTTTTGCCATTTGTCATTTCCCCTTGTGGGTCAGCAAACACTCTTTTAACAATTACTTCAGTTATGATTCCTCTCAGTTATTTAATGATTCAATAATAATATTCCATTACATTCATTTTGACTTTATTGTCAGAATATAAAAAAAAATTCAAAGTAAATTAACAAATTATCAATTGTTACGTGTATTACAACTGATGGGTTTTTTTTTATGGTGCCTCATTTAACAACCTTTGTGGATGTGGAATGGTCCCCAACTTAAGCAAGGATCATTATTTTCATTTTAGGATGGGTGGTGGGATTGGTAGTAACACTAAAGATGAACAACTGAGTCTTTGGGGTTTAATGTATTTTGATGTTCTTATTGGTATTTCGAATATATGTATCTTTGGAGATTATAAAGTGATCATCGAATGGATCAATTGCAATTTCAAACTCTAGGTTTTTTGCTCAAACAATGGTGTCAGAGAGTGAAGCTATTGAAAAGTTTTTTTTCTCAGATTTCCTTCAGGCATATTTCTAGATCATACAATACGAAGGTAGATGTTCTTTCAAAAAAGGTGATCAGACTCAAAGCAGGTTCTTTGTTATTTTAGGAATTTTTAGAGGGGCATTTACCTATATAGTGAAGGAGGTGTTGATTTAGTAGATCTGGACTGATCTAGTATAAAGTATATAAGTAAAAGTGTTTGTTTGTTTCATTTTTTTAGAAGGAACTTATTCATTTGTAAGTTCTTTTGTATTGGGTGGGTTTTGTGAGTACTTATAGGAAGTTCTTGTATATAGATTGAAAAAAAAATCACATGTTGATTTGTACATATTTTTTCTATGATTCAATGAATATCAGGAAAAATGTATTTTTCTTCTTTAAAATAAAAAAAAATATTTATAACAAATAATATTTTTTTTTGAAACTCATATATATGGGTATTCCATGTAACAATATTTTAATATTGTTGAGTTTTAAATACACTTAAATATCCCGGGATTAGGTGACTGCTAGCACAGATGGGAATGGACAATTGTGTCTCGTCTCGAGTAGAGGACAAGACCCTTTCCATCTATCCACCCTCATCTTGATAGACGTGTCACCTTACCACACTCTTGTATAAAGACTTTGCAATATCAACCACCCTTGGCTTCGATGGAGAGTGTGATGGATCTCCTCTATAATCCATTAGTTCAGGAAATCATGGAAATTACTCGATACTCTAGGAAAATGTACAATGACAATAACTCTTCTTACTGGCTCACTGACATGAACAAGCCCGACTTCTTCCTCATAAATGATACACAGGACTTAGGGGTTATGAGATTCAACCTTCGTAATTAATTGGGCATCAAGTCGCGACATCATAAGAAAATAAGGGCAATACTTTCGAAGAACCAAACTATCAATTTGCACCGTAGAAGGCTTGATGCTTAGGTACTGTCTAGGACATGTTACTCTCTGATGATTTGGGATTGTGCCATTTTTAACCTTTGCTTCAGTTTTTTGCAAGTTGTTTATCTTGTTTACTCCCTTTTGTCACCCATAGTGAAGTCAACACTCCTTGCCGAGAATCTATTTGTCCTTGTCCCTTTCAATTCACTTAACAAGAGAGGGTTTCCTCTCCCCTCGGTGGAAAGTTTAACCCATTGCTCTTCTTCTCTAGCTCTCCCTGCATCATGCCCAGAACTCCTCTTTCTCATGACCCCCACAATGGCAAGGCCCCAGTCTTTGACTGTAGAATCAAGTAGGACATTGAGATTAATCGCATCTGTTACCTCCACCTGAAAAGACAACCCACATTCAAAGAATAATTGAAGAGCTTGAGGAGGACATTTAGTTAGACCAATGTTGTACCCGTGAAGAGGAAATAATAGAAAATATAGAAGGGTATGTACAAGACCTTGGAAACACCAAAGGAGAAACCAATTTCTTCAAAACAATTGCTCTTAAGTGGAAACTCAAATATTTTCTTAGCAAAGCTATTTTGGACACTAAAGAGGAAAGGAATGGCCTAACTTGCTTATGATGGAGGAGATCATAAGACCAAAACAACAATTTGATGGCTCGTAACAAAAGGTTGAACATGAAGTTAAATTGTATTTAGAAAGTCATTATAAGAAGATATTTTCCTTCTAAAGATCAACAACATGCTCAAGCCAGCCAAAAATCAATCAATTCAACCCAAAACATATTTATTTAAGCAAGTATATCATTAATTAAATTTAAATATTATAGATATTAAACAAAACTTTAACTTATAAATTATAAATATAGGACATTATTAATTATATGTCATATTTTTAAAAATAATTCAAATTTACTTTTATAAAACTATGTCAATGATTTGATTTATTTTAAATGGTCAAAATCATATAAGTTAAAAAAAAATCTACAAAATATAGTTCAATCAAAATCTTTAAAAAATAATTAATATATGTTAAAAAATCGGACTTAATTCTTACAAGTCATAGATCCTCGACATAAACTTAGACCAATTGATGGTTAGCTATATTGAAAGTGACGTATAGATAAAATAGATCACCACGTATATGTTCCCTAGGGAATACTCCAATATCATAAACTTATACCAATTTATGGCTAACTATATTGGAAGTGACGTACATATTTAAAATTAGACCAGGGTGCATATGCTCCCTAGGGAATACTCCACTATCACCAAAATAAACCAATTTTTTAATATAAAAGTTAGTTAGAAGCACCTGAGTAGGTCCAATGGTTAAGAGCTTGTGTTATCTCCGAGGAGGTCACAGGTTCAAAACCGATGGGGGGTAGGGATGCTTTATAGCCCGTTGTGACAAGGCTAGAAGGGTAGGCGACCCCTGGGATAGGTGCCCACCTATAGGCAACCCCTGGGATGTGGTACCAGGACGTCGCGGCCCCTGCTAAGTCACAAGTTTCTGGTATATCTGACTTGCGGGCTATTGGATATATCCCCCAAAAAAAATTGTTAAAAAAAAATATAAAAGTTAGTTAATCTAAAATTTAAAAAATAATTATTTTCAAATTTAAAAGTTTAAAAAGAAAAAGGTAAAAAATATTTAAAAGAATAAAGTTAAAACTAAATATCTATTGTAAAACATATGTTATAAGGAGGTGTTTTAGTTCAATTTATTGTCATGAAAATGTTGTAATGTAACATTCCCAAAAATAAAAGTAATTAAAAAAATCATATTAATCCATAATTTATCAAAAATAGAAAAGTAATTCAAAAAAATTACACTTAAAGAAATTGAATCCTTCTAGCAACTTAATAGATCTAGGTTTAAGATGGCTATGATTATTAGTCAAAAAAATTAAATTAATTAAATTAATATGATGCCTCACACTTACATATACAACTATATAAATATATATAATGATGATTAACGTCCAAGACCCCTTGGTTAAAAAATAAAATGAATTATTTGGATTTCTATAAAATTTGATTCTTATAATTAAAAAGATAGAAAGAAGGGTTCCTAGGTCCCCATAGTTTTGACAAATTAGAAGATCATAGAGATTATAATTATAGCAAAGATTAAGAAATTGTCATGAAATGTGGGTGTACCAGCACTTAAAAAGAAAGTAAGAATAGTCTTTAACACTAGAATCATCTTAAACACTAATATGTCCATCACACTATTTAGTTATGAAGTTGATTGGAATTCGTTCTATCTAGGCTCTATTAATATTCTTCTTTGAATTAATTAAAAGAGAGAAGTACTTTTAATCTTCCAAATTAAGATTAATACTTTCTTTATATTATCTAAACTATATAAATAATCATTTCATATATGTTAATCAATTAAAATTGTATATATTCACATTTCAAGAATGCAAAAATAAAAAATCATTTAAATACTATCATAATAACCTATTTTACAATTTTTTTAAAATAATACCATTTAATTAAAATTAAAACATTCTTGAACATTCAATTTAGCTTCAATTTGAGCTAAAGAAACGGTATCAAATTGGATCATACTTGATAAACTAGACTCTTGTTCTATTCCACCATTAGATAATCACAATCATTAAGATAAACTATGATACTATGAGAAACTACTTAAATGTCAAAACAACATTAAAACACAAAAAGTGTTCCACTAACTGCAATGACAATGATATCCAATCGATCATGTGGCTTTAAAAAAAAATCGAATTCGTGGTTGCCATTTGAATTTGAATTACACTCGGATGGATAGGAATCGCAAATGATCAGAAATCACCTCTCATGAATTGGGATTTATTGCTTAATCAAGTTTTTTTAAGCAAAACGATTACGTTTGAAATTTGAGAATTGGATAAATAACCATTGAAATCTGATTGTCATTTCTATGTTTAATACTTTAAGTTTTTTAGTTTCATGGAAAATAATTAATATATTTATATAATTTGTGGATCGATTTTTTTAAGCAAAACAATTACATTTGAAAATTGAATAAATAATAATCAAAATCTGATCTGATTGTCATTTCTATGTTTGACAGTTTAGTGTTTTTAGTTATATGAAAGAGAATTAATATATTTATATAGTTTGTGGTTAGAAATGATTGAGATATAGCGGAATACATTTTGAAAATATTTTGTTTTTTGTTTTTTATTAAATGGGATCAACTCTGTGTCTAGCTACATATTATTAGTGACATTCTTAATGTTATTATTTTCTAAATCAAATAAAAAAGTATTGTTTTCTAAATCACCTAAAAATAGTAAGTAAAAAAATATTACTTTCGAAATCATCCACAAGTAAAAAAAAGTATTTCTTTCTAAATCAATCTTACATAAATATACAAAAATTTAAAATTCACATATAAACCCTAGAATGACCCATGCGCTGAAAGGAACCTTTAAAGGTCCCATATCAATATCTTTTATGACATCTTTATAACGAGCCATAGAGAAGCCCGTGCATGACCCATCAAAAGTCCCTCCTTTGACAGGGAATTCCAATTACGATCGATAGATGTGCTTATAGAAAAGAATTTAAAGAGCAAGTGAAGTTTTCCAAATGATGTTCCATTATATAATTTTAAATTTTTTTTTAAAAGTTAAATTAAAATAAAATTACAATTAAATAAATAATTATTTATTTTAATATTAAATAAATAAAAAATATTTATATTAAAAATATTGAATATATATGATAAATTATGAGTTGAAATATTAATTTAAATTTAAATTATATTAATATTAAATAAATAAATAATTTATATTAAATGTATATAATAAATTTTTATACTAAAAATAATAAGTATATATTATAAATTATAAGTCAAGCTTTTACCATGTGGGTGGTGTACCTCTGAATGCATTAAGCAAAAAAGCCTCATGTGCCTCACTAAACATTAGGAAATATGACTAACATACTAATGCTCTCAATAGACTCTTCGTAAGACTTTGTATGCAATGCTCTCAACTTTGTATGCCTAGTTAAAAGACCCCTACATCTAATGTGCTTCTCACCACGTAAACCGAAAATTAGTGGGTTACTTGGCTGCGAAATAGATGCAGTGTATGGGGAGGGTGTACCGTTGTGCCCATCTAAGATCTATCCATCTAGAGTGGGACTTGGACCTATTTCCCTTTCCGCGGGGATTTATTTCTTTTTGCTTGGGTGCTAGACCCTAACTGAATTGAGTAACACTAGGGCGGGTTCTCAATTATAATAAGAGTCTGGCATAGAAGGGGCCCAGACAATCCAGGATTGGTGGCCAGTTAGTTTAATCCATTACGAGTTGTTGAGGCGGATAGTTTGTTTAATCCATTAGGCCTTCTTCATAGAGAGCATAGTTTATATACGGGCACAACCTTCTTCTTCAGCAGAGCAGCAGGACACATCCAAATAAACTTCAGGTGGTAGGTGTTGCAATAAAGAGAGAGCCATGCTTCTGAGCTCAGTTGGAGCCAGGTTGAACTACAAGTTGTTGCACTAATTAGAACTAGTGCAATATGATGTTGTTAACTAAAGCGAGAAAGTATCATTTCAACTATTGATTTCATTTCACTTATCGGTGGATGTAGGTAGAGATTGATTAGAGAAGATGGATTTCACATCATAACATTGTAGTAATGGCAAGGACGTATATATGTGATTCACCCGTGGATATGGCGAGTATAACGTAGATATGCAAGTTTGGCCTTTGGGATTTGAATGTACCATACCTCGTATTCAAGTTATAGCTTATATAGTTTGGCCTTTGGGATTTGAATGTACCATACCTCGTATTTAAGTCTAGCTATTAAAATTAGATTTGTATAATTTCTCTGGACAAGTTAAACATATATATATTCGAGTCTCACATGTTCGTACCAGTGGTGGAACTTATTTCGCTCTTTAGCGAAGGCGGAGTGTGCATGGGCTTTTCTCTACAGCTCTAGAAGATAGGTAGGTACCCAATAGTATAGTTGACATAGGCCTTCGTAGAGAGCATAGTTTCTCTAGGAGCAGAGTCCCAAGAAAAATAGGAGGCTATCCCCATAGCAAGTTGAAAGAGGTTGGCTTCTCAATTGGTTTGTTGCACTCATGCATGGAGAAAGAAGTGTTGTAAGGTTGGTTCCACCTCACACTATATATTGACGATATGGCATCTACAATATGGCTTTTAACACTCTTTTTGGTTAAGAAAACAACAAAAAACAGAACTTTATTGAAAAGTTCATGACCTTTCTCACAAGGCTTAAGCTGCCGGGTGGAACTGGACACAATCTTATTCATTCTTTTGCACACATCCAACTCAACTTAAGATTGTTTATTGTCATGCATGGAGGATAAGTTGTTTGTTGGTGCACCTACCTCTTATCTCCTTTCTCTAACGAGGCTTAAGCCTGCGGTCTCCTACCAGCAGTATCGAACCTGGATGTATGTAGTGGAAATACTGGCATCGGGACCTAATAAGTGCCTTAATTAGAACTAAGGAAGGGAGTTTATTTTTAACAGAATGGAGACAACCTATTAAGAAGTAAGGCTCTCACTTGGATTGTCAGAGGGGAACTAAAGCTAAGGAGGAACTAAGAAGAGAAAGAGAGATATATAATTTATTCTGTTGCAAGGACATAGAGATGCGAAAAGTTCAACGTAGAGATAGTGTTTGGAAACATGCACTGCGGCAGCTCCCCGGTCTCGGTTATGCAGGGGGTTTAACCCTTAAGATCTTATTTAATTTAGATGAAGTTTGAATATTGTCCAATAAACTTATTTGTGTCTCCTGCCCCGACCGAACCTGCTGATGCCATTGAGAGAAATAAATCTCGTCTGGTAGAGCTTACAGAAACAACAACTAGTTATGACGCTACACCACAGCTACAAGTTTAACTACTAGTTTTTCAGAATGAACTACGGCGAGAGTAAGGCTTAGATAAAGCTAATTATAGTCTTACCATAGTTGTTATAAGAAAGAGTGAGAAATGATCAAGTGTATTTTGTCCCAGCCAGCAGTAATAAAATTAAGAAAGTTCCGAAGCAAGTAACTCAAGCAGAGTACAAATTTTAATCTTGTTTTATGAACGTAATTAACCCGCAATAACTTGAGTATTACTATTAGCTCTTTTATAATCAGATTGCATATTCACAAATTACAATTGTATTAACGTAGATATGCGACACGTAGAGATGCGAGTTTGTATATCGATGTAGTGATTCTATCTCTATAACGACTATATAAGACTTAAGACTAGCTCTTTAGTACAGTTGTTAGTAATTCCCATCCCTACCTTTTAACTTGCACTATAGCCCCGGCTAAGCACAAGAGAGAAATAGAGTTCGTTCTCTTAGACACCAACTAGGCACTATCGTTATAATAAAGAATTGTGCATTCCGGTAGGTGCACTAAAGAGAGAGCCGTGTCAGCTAAGGTCAACAAGGTTAATGCAACTAGTTAACGAAGCAATAAATTGTAGGTTAACTAGCTAGAATTACTATTTCAAACAAGAGAATTGAACTACTTCTGCACTAATGCTAATTAGAACTATTGCACTAGAGACTCTACTTTTATTTATGACTTGCCTTCAGACACAAACTTTGTGATGACTTCCTTCAGGCACACACTTTGTGTGTGTACCCACACACACCTTGCTGATAAAAAACAACAGATATAAGCCATTTACTCACTCAAACATAGAAGGTTCAAATGAGAGCTGTGCACAGAAGAGCACATGAATCTATTCTTATTTAACCGGGCTCTTGAAACCGGGCTCTCCTATTTCTCACCAAGGCTCCTCATTCAACAGGGTTCCTCATCTTTCTTAACTGGGGCTTCTCTTTGCTATTTCAAAGGATACAAAAAGAAAAGAAGCTTCTTCGCTTGCCGCTCATAAAAGGTTCTTATTTTTTTTTTCTTTTTCAATTGAAAGCACATTATTCAACCCTTTGAGATCTAGCTAGAGATGTAGATATTTTTTAGAGATGGATTTAACATAACACTTTATTATGCAATAGTGACTGTATTTTCTACGGGATATAGAGCAGATGTCGCCCGTTGGACCGCCGAACCTGCGTGAAAGTTTATTACCCATATAAAGGTTCTTACCTACGTGAAGATAGCATGTTTCGAAAGGAAAGGAAGGGGACTTATTTTATTCTCTTTCACTCTATGGCCTATACCGGCACCTTATGGGAACTTACCTTACCCTATGGAGTGGAGAGGGAGACTGGCCTCTTTATTCTTCTCTCTTGAATTCTGTCGAGGTCTATATGTTGAACAGAAAGCGAGACTCCCCGTAATGGATTTCACATAACATGAGATTATGCAATGTGGACCTGTGCTCCTCCCTGTGTATTATTATTGCCCTGTTTAAATATGGGTAGTAGGTGTGTGTAATCAATTTAGAATGCGTTTTTTTAATTCCCAACCAAACAAACCAAACATGTATTCTACGGGTTTTTTTATTTAGGAAAATGGGTGCCGTAGAGATGGGCGTCATCATATTGGGATTATTCCTCTTACAATGGTGAATGGAGACTCTCTTTCTTATCTTATTTTATTTTGGGGGCAACCTTGCTTGCCTTTCTCTTGGAATTGAGTAGTGCGTAGAAACCTGGCATTTTCACTGGACATGGAGTACCAGCATATAGTGGATCACCGCCTATATATACCTGGGTCTCCTGCATCAAACCTGGTGGATCTAGTAGTGCAAAGCATTATGGCATCTAAGTCTAGCAACACGTATCTATCTCGTAGTATGGCAATGGGTGGGGTACATATCCTATCTCGGACCAGAAAGCGATAAGCGGTAGTAAGTTGGAGTTGTTTGGTCGAAGTCAAGCGAGTAAGCAGTTGTAGTTAGTGGGTCAAAGATCATAAGGACATATTTTTTTCTCTTTGGTATGGCGTGCGTGAAGGGGCATATCTCTCTCGGTTGAAAGGTAGATATGCAACATCATAATATATATATACATGTTTTTTCGGTCACGCTCTCTAGCACAGATGATATAATAACCAAATACGTTGCGCGTACTGTTGAATGAATTAAAGGTTATGGCTCGGCACCATCCATTCATTTCCCCAACCTATTCCTTCATTTAAGGGCCCTCTATTTTTATTCCCATTTCTTCCTTCATCCAATAGGGCTCCTCCTCCTGTGGGTCGGAGTCTTTAGAACAGGACCCCCTCCCAAAAGGTGTTGGGATCGGGCATATTCCATTTACCCAGAAGAAAATATACAGTTGTTGCGTCACTCTTTCATCTTCAAAGCTCGGGTATTACCTGACACTGAATGTGGGGAAGAGAGGAAGCCTTACTATTTGATTTCCTTTTTCCTAAAGGATCGGAGGAAGCCTTGCTATTTGATTTCCTTTTTCCTTAAGGATCGTCGGTCAGTTCAATCAATCGGTCGGTCTTAGGCAATCAGTTGGTCAGTGGTTCGGTCGGTTGGTCTTCTTTCCCTATTGGGATGTTCCCCTCACTGTAGTTATCTATGAATCTACACTATGTTACCCGCTTGGTATACCACGCGAAGCCCCACACACCATGTCATACTTAACCCTTCATAGAGTGCCGGGATCTACTCTCCTTGATGTATTTTCTTTATCGGGGTTGGAAAAGGACTGGGCCCAGCACCCGCACCCGCAAGAAAAAGGGAAGGTCATTGGTAAAGGAAGTGAGCCTGGATAGATTGGATTATAGCTGCCGGGCTTGCCTTGGTACAACATGCGAAGCCCCAACCACCATCTCGTACGTAATTCTTCACACACCTACCAAAAGTAGCCTACCAACCTAACAGAGTAAAGTCAAATTCACCTAGTAACATTGGGAAGCATTGGGGATAGCACACAGCCTTCAGCATATATAACTCCCCCAAGGAGATACCAAACCATTCCCAACCCAACCCAATTCATACTCAGACAATCAGTAATTCATTCTTTCGGGCCTAGTTCTCATTCATTCGTCTAGTTAGTTGCTCTAGAGTTGTTCCATCCCAATAGTACGAGGTTAGAATACGTCACTGGATGAGGCGGTAATTGGTAGACCAAGCACCTATAGACCATAGTAACTCTTAATAGAGAGAGTCATACTAGAGATTGATATAATAAGCTTGTATGATGTAATCCTTTTATCTAAGTAACTCAATAATTACTTTATGTGTGCAGCAACTTTGGGCAATGAAAAAAGAGCATCGGTGTTTTTTCTTTTCAAGTTCATGGATTAGGTCAAATGATTGCATAGATTGTTGGGATAATTTAACAGCTTTGCTGATGGGGCCATATTAAACAAGGAATTACCTCTATTGGGATAATATTGGATGTTTTGTTTCTTCTTTAACTAAGGTTTCTTAGGTTTATTGGTTTCAATAGCTTCTATAGAAGCAGATTTGTCCTTAAGGTTAGCTGGAGCATAGCCCGTTCGACAGCTAGTAGTCTGGGTTGAATCAGCAGTTTACCTAAAAGCATTAGCCTGAGTAACATGGATGTTTTGTTTCTTCTTTCATTGGGGTTTCTTAGGTTTATTGGTTTCAATAGCTTACTCACTTTAGCCATCAAATTCTTAGTTATAAGCTTAAGATGCGATGGGTAAAAAAGTGAGGGTTGTGTGTATTGACCCATGTAAATCTAATCTTTAATAAATTATCCCTTTACTTTGATTCTCTAAATACTAAAACTGGGTAAAAAAGTGAGGGTTGTGTATGTTGACCCATGTAAATTTCTAATCTTTAATAAATTATCCCTTTACTTTTACTCTCTAAATACTAAAACTCATATCGCTAATTGTGTGAGGTAGATCATTTCCTTTTCATAAAACTATAAGTTCATCTCCATAAGGTATTCTTTTTATTCTAGGATAGTTTTCATTTTTCTCAGTAAAAGGTAAAATTCAGGCAGCAACATAAGCCACTCTAGAGCCCAACTAATATTGTTCTAAATTTGTCTATGATGTGGAAGCATAAAAGGCAGGTCTATTCCTTCTTGGAGTGGGCTCTAATGGATAAATTGTATTGGCAAGGTTCCTGTTAAATCCAAGTTAGTTGGGTATTTCCTAAGTGGGTTGGTTAAGTGAGGTAGTTAAAGTGGGTTTTTGAAAGGATAAGTCGATAACAATAAAGTAAAGGTACGGAGTGGGCAAATATGAAAGGCAATGTTCTACCCACCCAAGCAAATGCTTTTTCCTTTCAAGATTGTCTAACTATAGTTCCTAAGTACGGCAATTCCAAGGATCCATTCAACAACGGGAGTAGCTGTTCAACTTCCAGTCTAAAGGGCTACTAAAAGATACGATACAGTCTAAGTGTTAACTCATTCTCATCAAATTGAATAAGTACTGTAAGTAATTCATTAATAGGGCAGTTCCAATCGATCTGACGATCCCACAACTGAATGGTCTAGAAGGCAAGGTAGGCTGAGTAAATGAAATGGCAATGTTTTGCCCAAGCGAGCAAGCCCGTTCACTTTCAAATTTAAAGGCACGCACCTAAAGTTTCTGCTAGCATAAATGTACTAAAAAAGTAAGTATCTGTTGGCTTGTTCCGAAAAGTTAAATATTGGTACCCTCCCATTGGATTTGGATTGCTTTTTTAGAGTTGCCAGGAGTAAGGCACCCGCTCAGTCCACCAAGTTGACAACAAACAATATATATGTTTTCCATCACTAGCCGAGAAGAGCAGTTCCACATCCATGGCCGAGAGGAGACCTTACCCATACCCTGGGAGAGGGGCTTACTGATACAGAACACGGGTTCCTACCTCAACCGGGTGCCATGATGATGCATTACATATGAATGCACATGTTGAGGATCATATCCCATTCAGAGCCCATTACCACCAATCATCATAGCCAGTCATAAAAGGATACAACAGTCATTGCCAATCAGAGCTGCCATAGGGTCATTCCAGTAAGAGCCCAGAAGCAATAGTCGTAGCCAGTCTCGTAGCTAGAGGGTCATAGCCAAGAGCCATTCATTGCCCCAGTAGTTCATAGCCAAGAGTCATAGCCCATAGCCGATTATAGCACATTCCCTTGTTTCATCGCAGATTGATTGAAAGTCAATGCGAGTCTTAACTACTCGTATCCTCGCTTCGTGATACAGCTAGTATTACTCTGGATGGAAAACAACGTCTTTATGTATTTCAATTACCAGATAGATCTCCAGGTGTGGCGTATCAGTAAGGCTGGTCTTGCCTGCTGCTACTAGCTTCCTTTGAGGCTTTACAAACGTGGACGGCTGCTTGCTTACATCCCAAAATAACGTACTCATTTTCCCCATCACATGATACCTGAGAGATTGAATTCACCTATAATTCCCACCTAATGAGGGGTGATTTCCCCATTCTTCCACCATACCCGATATTTAGACACGGACCCCATCAACTGAGTACCACTTTCATATGGAATCACTATCGTGCCTCTTGTTGGGCCAGGCAAATCCCGGTTGGATACTATTTATTATGAATTCTTAGAGCAGTGCTACTCTCTTTAAATGCCCACTGGATTAATGGTTATGTAGTGTTTGGGTTTTTCACTGTATCACATCATCTTATATTGGCTAGTAAATATGTTATAAAATTAATACATTATTATTGTTATTAGAAATTAAATATTAATAAAATTGTTTCATAAATAAAATTAATATTCATTCAATATATTGAGAGAATTTCGGGTGATGAAACGTGATTTTAACAGCTTTCATTAATATCTATAATTTACTCTAATTTTATGTTTACTAAGCAATTATATAAAGAGTTAGTTAACGAGAGGAGCACACATGTTACAATGGGAATTGAAACATGGTAGAGAGCAATATTTATCTTCCTAATGAGATTAAATTCAATTCACATGTTGTATTTGCTTATTTAAATAAAGTTTATTTTTTTTGTTGTTGGTTAAGTGTCGTGTGACTTGTTGGGCAAACCTTTGGTCGCATCAGCCCTTAGCATGGTTTGATTTACTTCCATAAGTAGCGGGTTTTGTCCGAAACCCCTCTCAAGAGTTTGCTCTAATGAAATTTGACATTTAAAGTTTATTAAATAAATAATGGTTTTTAATAATTTACTACATTAAAACATGGTAGAGAATAATATTTATCTTCCTAATTAGATTAAACTCAATTCACATGTTATATTTGTTATAACTCTATTAAATAAATAATGGAATTTAATAATATTATAATAATGTTTTTTGAATTTATGAATTATTAAATATTTATAGAATTTAAAAAAAAAGTTAATGGATGTGTTTTCTTGAACTAAAATTTTGATCAGGCTTTTAGATTAATCGCTCAAAATTCATAACTTACATGGAATATCTAAACGCATAGGATTATAAAACATTCTGAATAAAACCGATGTCTCTGAAAAAGCTCGGAAAAAACTGCCAACATACATCGAAATGTGGAAACCATAATAAGTCAAGTAAGCAGCGTCATGCAATATAACTAAGCTGATGGTGCTCGGATTAATGACACGCGGAATTTTATTTGAGAAGGAAAGCAGCTAAGCCAAAGATGTTGTACCATTTTAAGGGTTTTCTTAATATTAAGTAAAGTTTTTATATTTTTAAATGAATTTTGATGATTTAAACTAAAATCTTAAAAATTATGTTTATAAATCAAAGTTCCCTTCATGCTGTGCCCACAAAAGTTGAAAGAATTGCTAAGAAACCCGTTACGTGGAACGCTCGAATTCCTACGTATGGTTTTAGAGCTTAGAATTCTTACATGTGCTCTTAAGTTTGAAATCTTACGTGTGCTCTTAGGAACTTGGAAAAGTTCCCTTCATGCTGTGACCACAAAAGTTGAAAGAATTGCTAAGAAACCCGTTACGTGGAACGCTCGAATTCCTACTTATGGTTTTAGAGCTTAGAATTCTTACATGTGCTCTTAAGTTTGAAATCTTACGTGTGCTCTTAGGAACTTGGAAAAGTTAAATTTGCTTTTAATAATAATGTGATATGTTATAGTTTAAATTAAAATTATTAAAATAAATCAATATTGATTAAATTATCCATTCTCGGTATTGTGTTTGATAGCTAAAAGTTGTCGATTAGTTTGAAAAACCATTTTTAACTTAGCTGAGCCAGAGGGATTTATAGGTTTTAAAGCAGAATTTAAGTTTTAAGAAAATCAATCTAGATTTACAGTTGAATGGTGTCGAGAAATTACACTGGGTAAAACATAAACTAGAGAAATTACACTCGGTAAATCATGTTGCATTAACATGATTAATATTAAATGTAGTAGTGTAAGATCAGACAAACCTACAGGGATGGGCGATGACCTTAGCGGAAGTTGGAGTCATTATAAACTGAGTGCTCCCCAACAGAGTTAGAATGCTACCGCAGAATGCATAGAACTAAGAAATCATTGAAACCGAGGACATTTCAAAATCAATTACCATGGCATTTATTATTTTGCTAAGAGATCGCCTAAACAAAAACCTTTAAACTTAGCAAACGGACCACACTTCGATAGAATCGAACCAAGTAATAAAATTACTTCTTGATGAACAACAATCTATAAAAATTATTAATATTTCATTCCTGAATCGAACCAAGTAATAAAATTACTTCTCGGTGAACAACGATCTATAAAAATTATTAATATTTCATTCCTGAGATATTTAATTACACATAACGAAAGAAGAATTCGACATCTTAGAAGGCCGGTGCAATAAATGTAACAAAAGTCGAAAAAAAGAGAAAGAAAAATTATTAATGTAATTATTAATATAGAAAATAATATTAAAAGTAAAAAAAATATAAAAATGAATTTAAATGTAAATTTAAACTAAATTGCAAACTAGAGCTAGAGTGATTAAGAGAAAATCGCAACTACAGACAATAAAGAAACAATAAATTTAATTAAGGAAAAAAATAAAAATAAAAGATTAATTCACATTCAATTTCTAACTAATGTTAAAGAAAAACTATTCAACCAATATCAATGTAAAATAATTTCTCTATGTAATTTCATTACATGAAATCGAATTATCGCAAGGAAAAACCTAATCTGACATGACCGGCATGTGTCTTTATTGAAGGACAGCTCTACAGGAGAATCGAACCCTAGAATTCCATGTAAAAATGGCGATATGAAATTTGATCACGCACTTTGATGAACCGGAATCGTAATTAACACGAAATCACAATGCAAGGGAGAAGAGATCAGAGAGAAAATTGACCAGGAAACAAAAACCACTAAACCCAGGTTTCAAGATTGGAACAAATATCTTAGTTAAAGAAAAAAATGCTTAGAAATACCCTATCAGCCTTAGAAATACCCTACCAGGGTATCTTGGAAACCCGTCATTCAATGGGAATCGAACCCGTGCCTTTCCCCTGAAACATTTACTACTAAACATTCAAGACGGAATGTAAGTTTTTAATAGCTACACGTCATTCAATGGGAATCGAACCCTTATCTTTGCGCTGAAACATTTACTACTACATTCATTTAAATGATGCTTGGTTTAATCACACTGATATTTTTATTTCAAGATAGTCAGACCGCAAAGGATAACAATACATATATGATCATGCCCGCCAAGAATAACTCTCGTTCATGATAACCGCAATAGTAAAAGTGTCAATACAATGTTGGAACTGAAAGAAGAAAATAAACCATTATAAACTCAATGCTGGACCTGGTTTAAAGCATGATACAATGGCATTCGCAAGGATGTAGGATTTTATCTAGCAAAATCATTCCCTGAATATCTAATCCACAACTTTTAGCCATAAACGCTGTTAATAAACTGAATAATGCCTGGATCATCGAAAATAAATAAAACTGCGTTTTCGAGAAACGTTCTATCAACAGGCTAATATTAACTTGAGAGAAACAATCAGACAAAACAAACAGAATTTAGGCATGATCTATCATTACAATGGCTTTATCGGAGGGGTTTATCTACGGATTGAGGTTTTATGAAGATAGCACTCTAAAGGAATTTAAATTAACCGGTGACTCAGTTCGAGAAACGATAGGATGCAATTAAATTACCGCAGGCGTAAAAACTAATAAAAGCAAAAACAATCCATCGATCTCTAACAATAAAACAAGAAGAGAGTTAAAAAGGAATTTCAGAAAAAGAAAAACTGGAATCATATAAGCTAAGTCACATGGTTCAAATTCGAATTCGAGTTCGATGACCATTTGATTCGATTCGAATTCGAATTTCTCTATGAGGTTCGTCTTTAGATTCGAATATATATATATATATATATATTATCTGAAATATAGTACAAACTAATAAAAAATTACATCAACAATTTATTTGTGGAACTGGAAATGCCCAACTCAGGTTTTGTTTCAACTTTCAGCTCAACTGCTTAGATAAATTTATTCTCAAGTGCGATTAAATTCACTCTTCAATGGCGGCACAACATAATCGCGGGTCTATGACTGCAATTGCACTTGTAGATTATAGTCTGTAACTCAAACGATGAGCTGGTGATTGAGCAGTAGCAATGATTTGTGAACATTGAGATGGAAACTCATAGAGTCATGAGCTCTAAGCCCTAGCATGAAGGTTTCTTTCCTAAGCAGCGATAAGTAGAGAGGAAAAACTTTGCACATGGGTTGGGATTTGAGACTGGAGTAAGTGGACCGTAGCGTGTTAGGACTAAGGTTTAAATGAAAAAACCAGCCCCAAATTTTTTTGAGATTTTTATTAAATTCGCTTTAAAATTCGCCTTTAGATTCGAACCGCTTGAGATTCTACAAAATTCGAACCTGAAGGTTCAAATTCGCCGAATCTTGTGACTTAGCATATAAGTGGCAGGAAACACAGCGAGGT
Organism: Pseudotsuga menziesii; assembly: GCA_001517045.1. Classification (NCBI taxonomy): domain Eukaryota; kingdom Viridiplantae; phylum Streptophyta; class Pinopsida; order Pinales; family Pinaceae; genus Pseudotsuga; species Pseudotsuga menziesii. The sequence goes on from LPNX010322218.1 coordinate 511,400, forward strand.
GATGGACCACACATGATCAAAGATAAAACTGAAAGTAGGAAAAGAGTTTTAGAAAATTTACAGTTAGAAACTGAAAGTAGGAAAAGAGTTTTAGAAAATTTACAGTTAGAAAGAAAATAATCATAGATAACAAAATAATAAGGAAAAAAAACTTAAATCATAAAAGTTAAAATCTAAAAAAAAACTAAAATCTACAACAGGCTTAAAGAATAGCTAAAATCTACAATAGGTTTAGATGTAAAGAAAAGGAAAACTACATGTGATGTCAAAGAAGACAGAAAATATATACTTACCTGAAGAAATATCTTTTGGAATCATGATTGAAAGAGTCCTCTCTTCTCATTCGCGCCTGGCTCCCTCATCCGTATTATCTACAAAATAACACAGATAAGCAACATTGATATGATGAGATTCTTAAATACTATATATCTAATTGGATTGAGAATGGAGTCAATCACTCATATAAAATTAAATAGTTATTTATTGTAGAAAACAAAGAATGATTTAAGGAAATGGATCTGATCTCACCTCATCGTCAGAACTGTGAGAGATCGTTGCCTATCGAAGAAATGGATTCTTCTGCTTGATACGTTTGTGCGCGATTAGATATCTTTCGCGCCATGCTATCTGATCTCCATTGGCTAGACAAAAGAAAGCAACATATTATTTTATGAAATAAACCCTAAATTCTAAATTCAGATGACCTGAAACGACAATCAATCACTTATATAGATTGAGAGACGTTGAACAAACCCTCATGCACAAGTCATATTGAATAATGATATAGAACTCCTCACCTAAGCATGAGCCAGAAGGATGAAGTTGAAAACCATTCGTCTTCTTGATCTATTCATGGAGAAATACCATGCCATGTCGAAATGTAACAAATTGTAACACACAAAATACAAAAATACAGACACAATACACACAATACAGACGGACAACGCACGACACGTACAAACAAGGAGCGCTCCAAAGCATACCAGACAACAGAAAACACGCGGCCTCATACGAGGAAAAGTTCAAGAAATAAGAAATGAATACCGCAATAAGACTTTGATCGCTTTTATAGATCTTTTCTGGGCGGTGCGCCTCCAACGGTAAAAATTTCCGCCTTTGACAGCCATCCTGTAAGAAGATTTTAAATTTAGTTCATTTGTAACCGTTCATCTTTAAGTTTTATTGAAGATATAATTTTATAGAAAGAAAAATAAAACATTTTAATTAAAAAAATATCATCTTGTAAGAAGATTTTAAATTTAGTTCATTTGTAACCGTTCATCTTTAAGTTTTATTGAAGATATAATTTTATAGAAAGAAAAATGAAACATTTTAATTAAAAAATTAAATTATTTAATTTTATAAACTAAAAAATGTAAAACATAATTTTTTATATGATTTTATATAAAAATAAATTTTAATTTTAATTATGTTTTATAATTTATTTATTTAGTATATTCAAAATCATTTATTAAAAATTCATTATTATCATTCACATTTATACTGTCTTTATGTTTATTTAAGTGTAGTCTATACATATTTTAAGTCTTTATGTTTATTTAAATGTAGTCTATACATATTTTAAGTTTTAAGATTATAATTAATTAGTTTAAGATACACTTCATTATTTAACTAATTCCATTAAAGTATGTATTTCTCTATTGTTTTCCAAATAGTTTTTTCCTCGGTCATTCTTTAATTAGTTGACAAACTCATAGATGAAAAGTTTGAATAAAGTTATACGTTAGTGTTAATTTCTAGTCATATGATTGGAAAAAGTTGTTGTTTCATAAACTATAAAAAGTTGTGGTATGATAAAAAAATAAGAAGATAAAATAAAAGTTTGAATAAAGCTATAGTTTTAGTGTTAATTTTTAGTTATATGATTTGAAAAGAATAAATATGTCATTTATAAGAATCAAATCTCAATAGAGAGGGTAACAATCATTCCTTCCAACCACCCAAGCTATAACCAATGGATTCATTCATTTCTTTATAATATATGATTCCCTGCCTTCTATATAAGGTATTCATCTCCTAAAAGTGTTCAACTCTTAATTAATTTAAATAAGAGAATTAGCTTATGAAAAAAAGGATGTTTGTAAATCAAAGAATTACACTAAAGCTTACTTTGAATTGTTTAATTAGTTGACTACCTCATAGATGTAAAGTTTGAATAAAGCTATAGTTTTAGAGTTAATTCTTAGCTATATGATTGGAAAAAGTTCTGGTTCTATAAACAATAAACAATAAAAAGTTGTGGTATGATAAAAAATAAAAGGATAAAATAAAAGTTTGAATAAAGCTATAGTTTTAGTGTTAATTCTTAGTTATATGATTCAAAAAGTGTGAACATATCACTTATAAGGATTGAAGCTTTGTGGGGAGGGTAACAATCATTTTTCCCGACCACCCAAGCTACAACCAATGGACAAAAGTAATTGACCATAAATCAACATTGTTAAAATAAGAATAAATTCACGAGACTATAATGAATTATAAGAGCTTTGAAGATGGAAACCATTTTTTCATAAAATGTCATGGGTACACACATTAAAACACAATTTCAAAATATTTATTACAATATTAATCTTCCTAACCTTTAAACTCATCACAACTATGGTGATATAATAATACTTCTCTTAAGGATTTTGTGAAGAAAACCAAATGATTCTATTGGGCCTCTTAGGTATATTCCATGTGGTTGTGACAATTTGTTTATGGCTAATAATATTGGTTGTTTGTAGAAGGTTCCATGAAAAGAAGTGTGAAGGGAGTTGCACGTTGTGTTTGCAAATGGGGTTACCCAGCTACTTCCTACTCCATCTTCGTCATTAAGAGAAGCAATTGTTGTTGATGTAGGAGGAGCCAAACCCCATTTCAAATCGTGACTTGGTTGATTCAAGGATGCATAGTAGTGGAGAACTCGTAGCCTTGCATCAACTTATGTCATGTGCCCAATCTCATGGCATGGATCGAAGTGGCTCAACACCTATGTGAAGAATACTTGTACCTACATCTCTTTCAAAGGAATTCAGTCACGAGAACAATGGGAGACACCACCCAATTTGAGATTGAGTTAATCTTCAAGAATGAGTTATCAACAAGCTTTTCGATGAAGTGCATCTCTAGCTCAATGTTTTTGTTGCACTAATGTTGAATTGGATCTTTGGCGAGCTTAATGACACTCTAATTGTCACACCCAAGGGTATTTGGACGTTGATGCTTGAATCCAAACTTGGAAAGGATCTATTGAAGCCATAAGGCTTACTGACTTGCATTAATGGTGGATCCATACTTTGCTTCTACTAAACAAAGAACAAGACCATGTTGTTTCTTATAAGCCCATGTGACAGGTCCAAAACCAAGACTGAAAACATATCCTACAGTAGAATTATAATCATCAAGTTCACCGACCTAATTTGAATCAGTGAAACCAACCAACAAAGGAGCCCCCCTAAAATGTAATGAATCCAAAACTAAATTGTACCCCAAATATATCGGTGTATCCTTTTTGTTGGTTTTCAATTACTTTCGTAGGGTGTTTGCGTATTACAAGAATATGTAATAAACCCAATACCCACACTAACCATTTAGAGTATGGGATAATAAATTATTTATGTTATCATTAATAAAACAAACCACATATATTAAATTCAATGACCACTTACCATCATCACCAATTATAAAAATTACACTACACTACACAACTATAGTCCTATGATCACATAGAGGTATTATGTATAAAATCTACTAAAAATATTTTTCATAAGAATGAACCTACTAAATATACAAATATATTAATCTTTTAACCAATAATGACTACCATGCCTTTCTAATATAATATTTGTTCAACCTACCATTACAATCTCTAATCTTTGACCATACTATGTACTTCCTAAAAGCATAATCAATTTCATGAACAAAACCGATATATTTAATTTCATTAAAGATAAATATGAATGCCTCATAACTATATAAAATGTATCATCCTTATTTAACTTAAGGATAAATCTAAATACCTCGTAACTATATGAAATGTATCATCCCTTATTTAACTTAAGACAAATGTTTACTTTGTAAAAACTATAGTCCATTGTCGAATAACCGCGAGAACATGTACATAGCTTACAATAATATCTTTTTTTTTAGGTTAGGGAAATCGGTAACTCGTCGGGATTACCTGGGCGAGGCCCAGGTTCAAAGCCGTCGGCTGCCACTCTTACAATAATATCTTGAACCAAGGCATATGTTTATCTGCTTGTTGTAATTTGTACGGTCAAGGCAGAAGCTTGTTGGAGAGATGGAGACTAGGGTTTTACAAATGATGCGCCTGGTTCTCTGCCTTCTTGTTGTATTTTCTCCCCATCTTCTTTGCGCACCTTTCCCACGTCACTATGTCTGGGCTCTGCCCTGATTCTCTCTCTTGGGTTTTTCCTGGAACCTGTGGTTCCTCACTTAGGTTTAGCTCTTCTTTTCCTTGTTTATGGTATGTTCAGGGGAGGACTGTGATGGGTTATTTTTTCAGGGTGGTGAAGGTTCATAGGCTCGACCGTTCTAGGTTGGCGCTGATTTCTTCACATCTTTCTATGGTTCTCTGGTTTTGTTTGTGCTCCTTCCCTGCACCTGTTTGGGACCAAGCCTGTGGGTCTCTGGTTTTGTTTGTGTTCCTTCCCTGCACCTGTTCAGGACCAAGCCACTGGAGTTCCTCCTCCTCCACGGAGGACTAGTACCAACTAGTGTTTTATAAAAAAGTGGGAATTGTTTATGTCTATCAGCTTGGTCTTTGGTTTCTTAATGAAATTCGAACTGCACGGAGTTGTGGGTCGTTCCTGTTTTTAGTTCTCTGGGGGTGGTGGTTATTTTGTTTAAGTCGTTTGTTGATTTTCGCCACCTTTGCGTACTCCCATGATATGCGGAGTTGACCCTGTCACTCTGTTTCTCCTTGGCACAACACTTGACTTATGTACCTTCTTTTTCGGGAGATAGGGTTACACTTTCTCATTCCACAAGGGAGTTGACCCACATTTTCGAGCTTCGGTCGTGACTCCTTCTTGTCAGGTCTTGGTTTTGTGGGGTTTTATTAGGGTTTTTTTTTAATCTCAGATATGGTCTATCATAGGGCTGTACCTTTCATGTTTTGGTATTTTTTGGATTGTCTTGGGTGTTGATTTTTTCTTACCTGGGTTTCAAACCCTTAGGGTTTGGTCTGGTCTAACCCAGGTCACTTGAGTCTGTTGAATTTTGGTGCTTGGTTCTCGTTGTCGGGGGCTGTCACCTCTTGTCTCTCTATGTCGGAGGAAAAAACGGCTAGGGGTTCTCCCCTCTGTACGGGAGGGCCTCAGTCTGCACCTTCGTGCTCTCGGAGAAGAAGGAAAGCAAAAGCACATAAAGTGCATGAAGGGAAAGTTAGGTATGTGCTGGGGTGTGGCATTTATATGGAACGTGTTGAGGCTCTGTGCTTGCGGGCTCTTATTGGCAGACTGGAGTATTGTCATTTGGGAAAGAAAGAATGGATACCTTGGGCAACGAAACATTGGAAGCCCCTCCTCTCCTATGTGTCGATGATCAGTCTACTCGCAAAGGGATGGTTGGTGTTTGTTTTTCTGGAAGACGCCCACGCTACAACCATTCTGGACTCACTTTGGAGAATTGGAGCCGGTTCACTGGTTCTCAGCCATTGGCACGCTCATTTTGACCCCCTTTAGGAGAGGGTTAGGAAGAGGCACTTGTGGGTCTTGCTCCCTCCTCTTCCCTTTCCTCTGTGGAGCCGCAGTTTTTTGGAAGGCATTGCCAACACCATTAGTCAGTTCGTTGCTATAGAGGATGATTTTATGCACTCTTATGATAAGATAATGGCAAAGATATTGGTCGAACTGGACATCTCTGATGGTCTTCCTGCGGAAATTGAAATTCTTTGCCTGGACCGTTTGTTCACCTAGCGCTTAAAGTAGGTGCAAGGATGTGGGTCATTTGAGAAGGGAATGCCTGGTATTTCTCCATGGTGCAGTCAGCCCAAGTTCACGACTCTCTCCCTCTGCGCGACAGTTGTCTCCTTCTTACTTGGGTTTTACACCACTCGAACACCCCTCTTTGATGCAGGCTCCTCTGTCAAAAGGTATTTACTCTAATGCTTGCTCATTTTTTGGGGATGTGTCTGATCAGGATCTTCTGCTTTTGGATAATCTGGAGGGTAACTCCTCTCTCCATTAATCTAATGTGGGTTTCGCGCCTGTCGATCCTCATGCTACCTCACTGATCAAGTCCACCTTTGTATCCTCTGTAGAACCTTCCTTTCCACAGTCATTAAACCCTCCTTCTTCTGACATTGCCCCTCATACCTCTTCAGAACCAGTTTCTATTTTCTCTGCCATTGATTTTCCTCCTCTGGTGAGAGCAAGCTCTCCTGTCATTTCTACCCCTCCACACAGTCCTGTCTCTTCTCCATCTTTTGCTGACCCCTATCTTCAAAAGTCGCTGGATATTTTCTCTACAAAGACCCCTCTCTCACCCTCTGTCCTTTCGCTGGATTCCATACGTTTTGAAAACGTAACTATACGAAAGAAAAAGAAAGCCTTTGTTCTGGTGTCGGACTTGGGCCCTGGGGCTCAATCTTATACTCTTTTGTCCACCAGATTAAAAAATGCAGCAAGGAACTTGTTCACCTCCTCTCCTTGGGTCCTTAGAGCTTTGTCACCCATTCCCAGTGGTTCTTAATGAAAATTCTCTCTCTAAATGTTCGTGGCTTGGGGGGCTCGGCCAAACAAAAGAGCCTCCACCATCTTCTTGTGTATGTCTCTCTTGACATCATTCTCTTTCAAGAAACCATGTGTAGCACTTATCCTGCTCTCTTAGCATTCTCCAAACTCCTTCCTGGATGGGAGTTTTGTGCTATTAGTTCCAAGGGTCTTTCGGGAGGTATCTTCTCGGGATGGAACTCCCTTAGGGTTCGGTGCAAGGCTTATCAAAATTTGGTGGACATCCTTCTAAAAGCTCGTTTTAGGGGCACTCTTTTTTCCCTCTCCATTTTAAATTGTTATGGCCCCTACATCCACCATGATGTTTTTTGGAATGCGGCCGCCCGAGGTGGTCTCCTCTCCTTACCAAATCTGATCCTTGCGGGGGATTTAAATCTCACTCTAAATGCGACTGAAATTTGGGGAAGCAAGGCCCAGATCGACCCTCTTGGGCCCTTTTTCACACAACTCTTTTTTTATTTCAATCTGGTGGATATCGCACCTTCTTGTGCAGGGTGCAGGGCCTACCTGGCGAAATGGTAGGACTAGGGAGGAGGGCATATGTAAAAGACTTGACAAATTTTTACTCTCCATGAACTTGATTAATTTTTCCCTCGGCATAAGGTCTGGTCCTCCCCTTCTGTGGTCTTTGATCATTACTCGGTTCTCTTAGAGTGGATGGAGGAGCCAAACATTTATAATTTCCCTTTCAAATTCAATCATGCATGGCTTTTCAATGAAAAATTTGTCAGGATGGTCAGAGCATAATGGTCCAATCTGTCTCTTGGTGACCACGCGGATGAAATGGATGGTCGCTCGCAGAAGCTTCGTTTGTTAAAAAGAAAGGTTAAAGTTTGAACGCGCAACAAGTCCGTAGTTGTGAAACAAGATATTTTCTCCATTGAAACAGAAATAAAGAATGTTTTGGGGTCTTCTGTTTTGGGAATTCTCTCTTCACAAGAAAATATTAGGCTCTCTATTCTGAGAGAGAAATTGAAGTTCCTGTTGGATCACGAACTTCGTTCAGCCATGTTGCAAAGCAGGTTGACTTCGGAAAATTTGGGGGATGTAAATACGAAAATTTTCCATTCAGTGGCGTCAGCTCGAAGGAATCAAAATGCCATTTGGGGCCTTCAGGATGAATTGGGGAACATGATTGAAGATGATAAAGGTCTAAAAGATCTTGGTGTCAGGTATTTTTCAAAGATTTTCAAGGATGACTTCAGACCAACATTGTGTCTCAGCTGAAGGTTATTCATTTATTCCCCTCTTTTATTCTTCAGGAGGATTTAGAGAGCTTCACACGCCAGATTTCACCAGAGGAAGTATAACTAGCTTTAAAATCTTTCAAGTGGGATAAAAGTCTTGGGCTATATGGATGGCCGGTGGAATTCTTCTTGGCATTTTTTGACCTTCTGGGAAATGAACTTCTGAAAGTGGTTGAATCCTCCAGACTGAATGGTAGAGTTTTACCCTCCTTGAACTCCACCTTCATTTCCCTAATCCCTAAGAAAGAAATGCATCTTACCTTTGCCGACTTTAGACCTATTTCCCTTTGCAATCTTGTTTACAAACTTAAATAAAAAATTGCGGGCTTACGCTTGAATCCTTACCTGGACAAGTTTATTTCTACCCAGCAATTTGGGTTTCTGAATAATAGACAAATTGTAGAACCCATAGCTATCTCTCAAGAGGTTTTACACTCTTTCAAGAATAAAAACAAGTGTGCTTTAATTCTTAAGCTGGACTTGTCAAAAGCATTCGACAAGGTGAATTGGACTTTTCTTATACTCATCCTTCTGCAGATTGGTGTCCCCTTGGTGGGGGTCAATTGGATTATGGGTTGTTTATCTTCTGCAAATTTTGCTTTGCTCGTAAATGGTACTTCCTCTAGTTTTTTTCCTGCCTCCAAGGGTATTAGGTAGGGCTGCCCACTGTCTCCCTTGCTGTTTATTCTTATTATAGAGGGGCTCAGTATTCTTATAGAGGATGCTCAAAACAATGGGAAGATTAAGGGCATAAGAATTTCACCCCAGGTCTCTCTTACCCATCTGCCTTTTGTTGATGACGTGATTCTCTTCGGTTCAGGCATTGTCGAGGAATGGGTTGCCTTCAAAGTCATTTTAGACAATTTTTGTGCAGCCTCAAGTATGTGTATAAACTTGGACAAATCCTGTTTTCTGTTCAATAATGTGTATGAGGGGATCTTAAACAGGATCTCTCGTACTCTTACCTTAAAATATGACCATATCACTCTAGGTTTCAAGTATCTGGGATATTTCATTAAGCCTCTTGGATACTTGGTAAAGGATTGGCACTGGCTTATAAATTTTTTTGAAAGATGAATCTAGCACTTGACCCATCGATTCCTCTCCTTTGGGGGTAGACTTGTCCTGATCAAGGTAGTTGTTACTACTATGCCTATTTACTGGATGGCTCTTATTCCCATTCCTAAGTCGATTCTTGACAAGCTCAGAAATTTGATTTTTTCTTTCTTATGGGGTTCATTTGCTGATAAAAGGAAGTATCACTTGGTGGATTGGTTGTCTCTTTCGTGACCTACATCCCTTGGAGGTTGGGGTATTAAACACTTGGGCTGGTTTAGTCTTTCCCTACGTTTGAAAAGCTTCCGGAGGGCCCTAAATGGGACCGGGATATAGTATCAATTACCGTCTCAAAATATCTAAAAAACACCCTGTGGTGACTTGGATTCGTCAAAAGTATTTTGCTGTCAATGGTGTCTCAGTGATTTGGAAAGGCTTTATTCTTACTCTGTCCTGAGCTGGAAGATGTCTTTCTTGGCGAGTGGGGAATGGGGAAGATATCTATATTGGCTCGGATCCGATTGTGGGCACTGAATCCCTATCTGTCTTCCCCCAGGATCTTCGTGATTATTTGGAGGATTATGGCATCATTTCTCTGGCACACGCCCGAAATTTTTCTTCGGAGGTTCAACGATACTGGCTCGTTGCTGAAGATATGGAATTGGGAGGTGAGTGGAATTTTCTGTGGAATAAATTTATTTCAGGACTCAAACATGGCAAAATCAGATTAAACAATTTGAACGATTCCTTGATCTAGACTCATAATAGTCATAATGGGGATATAACTACTGCTCTGGGGTATGATCTTATTGCCAATCACTTTCATGAGCCAACTTCTAATCAGTCTTAGGTTTTGGACCTTCTATGGTCATTCAAGTTTCCTTCAAAAAGCAGGTGCTTTATTTGGCTCATGGTAAAGAACCGCATGTTAATCGAGGACAATCTCTTAAAACGCGGCTGGAAGGTTCCTGATGTGTGTGCCCTCTGCAGGCAGGGTGAAGACTTAGTTCAACATCTCTTCATTTATTGCATTATAACCAAGAGGGTTTTCTCTACTGTATGTGAGCAGTTCTATTTTCGACCCTTTAAAAATTGCTCTGTTAGCTCATATTTAGAACTTTGGGACAAGAGCTTTTCAGCACACTCTGTCTTTAGCTATCTGCCTCATTTTATTTTATGGAGCATATGGAAAATGAGAAACTGTTGTATTTTTGAAAACAAAAAGGTTTCAGTGTTTAGTATCATACAACAGGTTGAATCTCTCTTCCACTTATTCCCTGTTTCGAAGCTAAAGAAGAAGATTAGATGTATTGGAACCATCCCTCAGATCCATTTTCCTTGTGGTTTCTTTGATGGGGCTGTTGCCGAGAACTTTTGGGGTGCATGGTTTGTGCTACTTCTGAGTGACTCACACACTCTTGGCTTCTCTCTAGGCTGTGGTAGAAGCACAAATACTAGAGCTGAACTTCTTGCACTTTGGGCTCTTCTTGCAGTATCAAAGCATTTAGGGATCCCTCTCCTTACTATCTTTGGAGATTCCTTAGTCATTATAAACTGGGAAAATAGGATTGCTTCTTTGGAATTTCCTAGCTTGAGCCATTGGTGCAATGACATAAGGTCCCTTATGTTAAACTTCTCTCGATTGACACTCAAGCATATATATCGTGAGCATAATCAACAGGCTGATTATCTCTCAAAGAAGGCTTTCATTTTAGATCCTGGATTTGGAATCTTTACTGAATTTATGGATGGCATGATCATTGATCATGGGAATTTTCAGCTTTTTAAGCTTAGTGCCGGGACTCAGTCCCGTCTTTTTTTGGCACTGGTTCTGCTTTTTCTTTTGACTGATTGGATCTGAGTCGTCCTTGAGTAGACTTTTAGCCTACTTTTTATGCTCAGGATGGAATAGCATGGTGGTCAATCTTCTACCTCATAGATCAGCATGATCTATCTTAGGAATAGTTCTTTGGTTTCTTCTTTGCTGAGAGCTAGTTCTGTTTGCTTGAGGGCTCTTGTTTTGTTCTTGTACATGATAGTAAGGACTGATAGCTGCTCTTGTAGTGATCAGAGGGATTCCCAAATGCTATGATTTACCCATGATTGAAGCCTGTCTATGAAGGCTGCTTGTATATGATGCCCTTTGATTCATAATTGAATATCAAGGTCTGGTATTTTTTCCTCTTGAAAAAGCTTACAATAATATCTATCATACCAAGAACTCACCTTCAATAGTACATTTACATATATTAATTCTTTAATCATGGTTAAGATTCACCTTCAATAGTACATTTACATATATTAATTCTTTAATCATGGTTAAGATTCTATACTACTCAATTTACCTCTTAACTCGTGAACTATTAGTGCTAGCGGTATAATTATTCAGTATTTACTTTCCCATAACTAAAACATTGCTAAGATACAATGTTTTAGGCTAACATGTCTATATTTTAAAGATATTATTGCATCACATTCATCATATACATTTTCCTTAAAGAATAAGTAAATATCTTTTCCTTCCCTTATTTAGATTCAACAAAATTATCTACTGTTACCATTATGGAATATTTCATCATAACAACATCACCACTATGATAGTCACTATTTTTCTTTATGTGACTCATAATAGAAGAAAACTGATATACATTTCAAGACTAGTTGAGCAATAATAACAACAATTTCAAATTTTTTATCTGGAATGAGACATCTTGGATAACTGGAATCATGGCTGGAACATTCCACCCAATCATAAGTCGATATTATTCATTAATCTCTCAAGAATGCATCCACCCCTAAGTGAGCAAAGAGTGCACTAGGAAAGAGATTTCAAGAGGAAACTCTCACAAGTTTCTTCAACTCAGGGTTTAAATACCCGGGGTATCATCTAAAACCTCTGGGGTACCGTGTATCTGATTGGCGATGGATGGTGATAATGTTTGAAAATAAGATAAAAAACTAGACTTTTATATTGCTCACTCTTGGTGGTAGATTAATTCTCATCAAATCTGTTCTTACTGGGCTTGGGGTGTACTGGTTTGCACTAACAAGACGTCACAACTCTATATTGAGTTCCCTGAGGCGTATTATTTTTAACTTCATGTGGGGGAAAACAGATGGTCATCATCGATTTCACTTGACAAATTGGAAATCGAACTCTGCTCCTGTTGAATACGGTAGCTGGGACATTAAGAACCTAGAGTGGTTTGGGATCTCTCTCAGACTGAAGAGTTTGTGGTAGGTGTTGAAGGGGAATGGTATCTGGAGCCAAATAATTGCTCATAAATATTTAAAGGACAGACCCTTGGAGGTCTGGATCCATGCCTGGAACTTCACTGTTAATGGTACCTCATATTTTTGGAATGGGTTTGTTAGGATTTTGGCTTGGATTACTTGTAAGCTCGGCTGGAAGGTGGGTGATGGATTGAAAATTCGCCTTGGTGTTGATTTGATTGCAGGTCTGGAGACTTCATACATTCTCCAGGTGGACTTTAGAGAATACCTAGCTGACTATGGGATTTCTTGCCTGGCACAGGCACAGAAACTGGACAGACACTTTGTAGGTTATCATGATTGGTTATCAGCTTCTGATCTTGACCTAGGAGGATAATGGGCAGATTGATGGACATCCTTTGTCAGAGGTCTCTCTCATGGTGGAATAAAGATTAGGGATGTCGAGGACTCTTTTCTCTGGCTGTATGATAAGGAGTCTGGCAAGGTTTCGACCAAAAAAGCATATGAAATTATAATCTTGGATTATTTGCTTCCACCTTCTTATTGTATTATCTCACAAGTTTGGAACTTCAACATTCCACAAAAACTAAAGTGCTTCACTTGGTTGGCTTTCTATAAGAAAATCAATACTTGGGATAATCTATGTAATAGGGGCTATCTCGTGTTGAAATATTGTAACTTCGAAGAATATTCTATATGTATCTTTTGTGGTCCCCGATGGTCCTACTGGGAGAACCACTTGTATTATCTTGTACCCCGATGCTTCTAATCGGAAGAACTAATAAGAGTCATGAGGTTGTCCCCTCTATTTGTAAAGGTGGGTCATTAGCACCCAAGTGTGGTTACTTGAGCCTACATGTGTAACTCGAGCATACATGATTAACTCAAGCCTACATGTCGGATGAGTTAATTCAACTGAACGAATGAATATAAATAGAGGTGTGGTGCTCCTCATTTGAGACACACACACTCTCACTTGTATAGCGCATTAGTGGAGAAGAGAAGTAGATGGAAAAGGAGGAGGATCAGGCTTTGATCTCCTTGTTGGTTTTATCTTTTATCTTTTTGGGGAATCTATATTGAGGAAGCTTTTGCTAGGTTTTTCCCAGGATAAATCCTTGTGTTCCTTTTGTATGGTTGTGCTTGTCTATCTTTCAGTGATCCTGTTTATATGCTTTTTTTTTTATGAATATGAAATGAAATACTGATGTCTTAGCTAAGCATATGAAAATTTAACATGGTATTAGAGCCACCCTGAAAGTAGACATTGTGCAGCTAAAGAATCTACGGCTTCTTATTTTTGGGTCTCTATCCATGATCGATCAGCAAAATAAGGCTAGACTGACTCTCCATTGAAGGGCGCATCTTTCCGTCGAAGCAGAATTTGATTTCGAGCATTTTCAGTTTTGGTGCGGAAAATTAGGGATTTCTACAGAAGAAGAATTTTTTAGTGAGCCCAGCATAGGATTTTTATACTCATTAAAATCTAAGTTTAGAGACCTGGATCAAGAAATTTGGTTGGGTGAAACTCCAGGAAAGTCAAACCCTAGTTTGACCCCGATCTTGAAAAACCCTAAATACTAAAACTACTAAGTTTTGGTACATTCGCTATATCCTGCTATTGGTGAAGGATAAGGAGTTGAAAATTGCAGAGACCAAAGATAAAATCATGATTTACACTGTGTCCAAAATTCAGCCTCATATTCACTATATTCCGGGAGATATGATCCCTCCAAGTTAGGGTTCCAGCCTCTTCCAGAATTCATCCCTAAACAGGACACCTGGGGAGAATTGTTGTAGCCTGGGATACAGAGGTCCAAATGGAATTCCTAAAGATGTTCCAGAAATAGCACGGAATTTAATTTCTATGGTCTGAATTTCTGAACCTGAAGATGAACCAGTGACATGTGGCATGCCGTACAACTTCATTGTTCTGAACAGTCCTGTAACAGGTCATCTTGGGAAAATGATCATAAATCCCAGTTGGTGAAACCAATTATGATTAAACCTATGGTTTTGGATCAGGGAAATGTGAGGTTACCTCAGTGAGAAATTTCAGACATAGAGGAATAGTAATTTCGGAGATATCACATAAACAGTAACAAGAATTTCTGCAGAAGAAATTGGAAAACTAGGGCTTCCTGTTCTGGGAGCTTCCCTCCACTATTTTCAGAAAAGGAGTACATTGGACAGCTCCATTTGAATAGATATATATTTCTATCCAATCAAATCTAAAAGATTCAAAGTTTTGAAAATTAGGGTTTCTCTAACAAACCCTAGATCAGCTAGCTCCAGAAGCAGGACGGACACCTCAAATCGGTAAGATCTAATCTTTTGCTATTTGCATTTGAGGTTCTCATTTCAAAGTGATCTATCACATCAGCTTGATGATAAGCTTGGTGAAGTTGAAAACTTCCAAGGATGGAAGTCTTTGATCTCTCTGAAGAAAATGAATTGGACACCTACATGAGTAGAGAGGTTCCAGTTCTAGAGGGAGATGAGCCTCAAAGCCTTACACAAGCAGAACTTGATCAAGGCCAAGAAGATCATTGTTGATTCAATCACCGATCAACTTGTACCACAAGTGTCTTCCCTAAAGACACCGAAGATTTTTGATTCCTTGATCAAGCTATTTGAAGATAAGAACATAATTCAGAAGATGGATTTGAGAAAACAGTTGAAGAATGTGAAGATCCAGAATGCATAACATCTTGAAGCGGTAGAATAAGAAGCAGATAATGGCCTCCCATGATCATGGGATTCATTCATATGAGGAATGTGTGCCAAAAGGAAGTGATTACTTTCAGTTGACTCTGGGAAGAAGAAGAAGCTCATCTCATAAGAAGAGAAGAAGAAAGATGGGAGCAAATTGAAGATCAAGCTCTCACCATTCAAAGAAGATCCCTCAAGCGACGAGGAATATGAAGAACTCAATTCTTGACGAACCTCTTATCCATCTTATCATTTGGATAAGAAATGATGATTTCATGGATGAAGAAGATGATGAAGCAGAATGATCAAGAATGAGTCTACCCACGAAACAAACAAAAGATAAGTATTCAATTGTCATTTAATGATATTGTGTTGTTATGCATTTGATTATATTCAGTTGATGTGTTGTTTGCATGCATGTGATGGGAAAGGTCATGTACAAGCTCCTAAAAGAAAAGAAGGACGAGACTTGTTCCGAAGAACAAGTGATGACAATTCAATAAACATGAATCTGAAGCTCCTAGGGTCAGAGACACCATGACGAAAGAAATAGCTTCAAAGAGCGGTAGATTCTCCTCGAAGGATGAAGACCACCATGGGTATGAGAGATAACTCAAGATGAAGAAAAAAAATGCTATGAAATAAGCTATGATCAAAGAATAATAGTTGATTATGGGGAATGATGTATATGATATGATTTTGAGACATAAAGGGAAGTATGTAGTATCCTCCATATGGATCTGCAAGAACAAGTGTACAAAGCAAGAATCGTGATTTGCCTCAGAAAGAATAGACTATGACATGACATACTCTATTGACCAGTATATATCA
>LPNX010322218.1:527471-549155 GCA_001517045.1 Pseudotsuga menziesii
ACATGAAGCAAGCTCCCAGAGCTTGGTATGACAGTTTCCTGTCAATTATGGGTTTTACCAAGAGTAAAGTTGATCCTAACCTTTATCTCAAGGTTGTAGAAGATGAACCTGTCATCATGTTATTATATGTGGATGACTTATTCTTGACAGGGAAAGAGAAACAGATCATGGAAAGCAAGAAGAAACTAGCAGAAGAATTTCAGATGAAAGACATTGGGTTAATGCACTATTTCCTAGGTCTGGAAATATGACAAAGTTCAGAAGAAATATTTCTAAACCAGGGAAAGTATGCGGTAGAGATATTGAAGAGATTAAATATGTTGGAATGCAAAGCCATGGCCACACCCATGGACTCCAACCTGAAGCTGTTAGATGATGACCCATCAGGGTTAGTAGATGCGACTCATTATAGACAGATCATTGGGTCATTGATGTACTTAACAAATACCAGACCAGACATTTGTTTTGCTGCGAACACCTTAATTCAATATCTTGTTCAACCAAGATGGGTTCACCTAGTAGCTGCAAAACATGTGATGAGATATCTGAAAGGGACTATAGACCTTGGTCTATACTATGATGGTAGCCATGACTATAGATTGTATGGCTATACAGATGCAGATTGGGTTGGAAGTATCTCAGACAGGAAAAGCACATCAGGTAGATTCTTTTGTTTGGGGTCTGCTATGAGTTCATGGTTTAGCAGGAAACAGTCTAGTGTTTCTCTTAGAACAACAAAAGTAGAATACATAGCAGATTGCTCTGCTAAGTTGTGAAGCCATATGGCTTCAGAAGCTGATATCAGGTCTCCTTGACCTGAAGATGGATACTGCATTGATTCTATGTGATAACGAGAGTTGTGATAACAGAGAACCTTGTGTTCCATCGTAATACATAGAAATCCGATATTTCTACATACAAGATAAAGATGCAGATGATGATGTTTCAGTATTCCCATACTGAAGATATAGATGATGCTTTCAGTATTCACATACTGGAGATACAGATGGTGATAGTT
Organism: Pseudotsuga menziesii; assembly: GCA_001517045.1. Lineage (NCBI taxonomy): Eukaryota > Viridiplantae > Streptophyta > Pinopsida > Pinales > Pinaceae > Pseudotsuga > Pseudotsuga menziesii. The sequence continues at coordinate 528,490 of LPNX010322218.1, forward strand.
CAGTATTCATATACTGAAGATGTAGATGATGATGGTTTAGATGGTGATGTGCTGACGAAGCCTCTGTCCCAAGTAAAGTTCGAACACTTTCGAGACAAGCTTGGTGTGGTTTGGAAATACCTTCCTTGAAAGGGGGAGTAGTGATGTTGTAATGGGATTGTATCATCCTGGGACATATTTCCAGAAGTGATCCGGAGACCTCGGTCTTCGAGAATGAAGAGGGATTGTATCATCCTGGGACATATGTCCAGTAGTGATCCGGTGACCTCAGTCATCGAGAATGTAGCAGGATTGTATCATCCTTGAACTTCAGTTCAGAATGGATCCAGTGAACTTCGGTCATCGAGAAGGTGGTAGGATTGTATCTTCCTTGGACTTCGGTTCAGAACGGATTCAGTCAACTTCGGTCATCGAGAAGGTGGCGGGATTGTATCATCCTTGAACTTTGGTTTAGAACGGATCCGGTGAACTTCGGTCATCGAGAAGGTAGTAGGATTGTATCATCCTTGAGCCTCGGTTCACAATAGATCCGGTGACTTCGGTACACGAGAAGATGTGTTGATCCCGTAATTCCAATAGGAAGGATTGTCTAAGTTCCACAACTGTGTTGATCCCATAATTCCGAAAGGAAGGATCGTTAATAACTCCGTAAAGACCTAAATCCTATAATTCTGAAAGGAAGGATCATTGAATTGATCCCGTAATTCCAAAAGGAAGGATTGTCTGAGTTCCACAGATGTGTTGATCCCGTAATTCCGAAAGGAAGGATCGTTAGTAACTCTGTAAAGACCTAAATCCCGTAATTCCGAAAGGAAGGATCATTGAATTGATCCCGTAATTCCAATAGGAAGGATTGTCTGAGTTCCACAGATGTGTTGATCCTGTAATTATGAAAGGAAGGATCGTTAGTAACTCCGTAAAGACCTAAATCCCATAATTCTGAAAGGAAGGATCGTTGGTAGCTCTGTAAAGACTTGATCCTGTAATTCCAACAGGAAGGATTGTCTGAGTTCCATATATGTGTTGATTCCGTAATTCCAATAGGAAGGATTGTATGAGTTCCACAAATGTGTTGATCCCGTAATTCCGAAAGGAAGGATCGTTAGCAACTCCGTAAAGACCTAAATCCCGTAATTCTGAAAGGAAGGATCGTTAGCAACTCCGTAAAGACCTAAATCCCGTAATTCTGAAAGGAAGGATCGTTAGTAGCTCCGTAAAGACTTGATCCTGTAATTCTGAAAGGAAGGATCGTTAGTAACTCCGTAAAGACCTAAATCCCGTAATTCTGACAGGAAAGATCATCTGAGTACCACAGACATGTTGATCCTGTAATTTCGAAAGGAAGGATCATGTTGATGTTTTGATGATGATGATGTTGATGTTTTGATGATGTTGAATGTTTTGATCATAATGATGTTTTGATGATTTTGATGTTTTCATGATGATGATGATGATGTACTGATCAAAATATCAGAGTATGATGATGATGTACTGATCGAACGATCAAGAGTATGATGATGATGAAGTACTAATCGAAAGATCAGAGTGTGACAATGATGATGATCAGTATGTGATGATGACGACATACTGATCAAAAGATCAGAATATGATGATGATGATTCTGTTCGAGAGTTGAAGTATGATGATGGTGCTGATCACGATGTTACTAATCAGAATGTGATGATGTTGCTAATCGAAAGGTCAAAATGCTGAAGATGTCTTTGTTGATTGAAAGATCAAAGTGTTGAAGATATTGTTGATCAAAATGCTGAAGATATTGGTGATGATTGAAAGGTCAAAGTGCTGAAGATGTTGTTGCTGATCGAAAGGTCAAAGTGTTGAAGATGTTGCTGAAAATGTTGTTGATCGAAAGGTCAAAGTGCCGAAGATGTTGCTGATCGAAAGGTCAAAGTGCTAAAGATGTTGCTGTTGATCGAAAGGTCTAAGTGCTGAAGATGTTGCTGAAGATGTTACTGATGGAAAGATCAAAATGTTGAAGATGTTGCTGATCAAAAGGTCAAAAGATGCTGATGTTGATTAAAGAGTTGCTGTCGTCAAATATTAAAGATGAAGACTATATGATGTTGAAAAGCTTCCAATGATTTATAGATGTGTTACCATGATGATGTTGATGATGTTGATGATGTCCTCTCCTACTATTTTTTGTTGTTGATGTTGTTGTAGAATACCCTTCTCGTTAAGGGGGAGTGTTGAAATATTGTAACTTCGAAGAATATTCTATATGTATCTTTTGTGGTCCCCGATGGTCCTACCGGGAGAACCATTTGTATTATCTTGTACCCCGATGCTTCTAATCGGAAGAACTAATAAGAGTCGTGAGGTTGTCCCCTCTATTTGTAAAGGTGGGTCATTAGCACCCCAGTGTGGTTACTTGAGCCTACATGTGTAACTCGAGCATACATGATTAACTTGAGCCTACATGTCAGTTGAGTTAATTCAAGTGAATGGATGAATATAAATAGAGGTGTGGTGCTCCTCATTTGAGACACACACACTCTCACTTGTATAGCGCATTAGTGGAGAAGAGAAGTAGCTGGAAAAGGAGGAGGATCAGGCTTTGATCTCCTTGCTGGTTTTATCTTCTATCTTTTATCTTTTTGGGGCATCTATATTGAGGAAGCTTTTGCTGGGTTTTTCCCTTTAGGGTTTTCCCAGGATAAATCCTTGTGTTCCTTTTGTATGGTTGTGCTTGTCTATCTTTCAGTGATCCTGTTTATATGCTTTTGTTATGAATATGAAATGAAATAGCTCGGTCCAAACAGGTGCAACCTCTATAAGAAAGAAGCCGAATCAATCGACCATTTGTTTGTAGGCTGCTCCTTTTCTCTTGAGGTATTGCATTGCTTGGACAGTTTGGCTGATATTCAAGTGGATTGGTCAAGACCGACCCTTATAGGGAATATTATCAGCTGGTTTGAAAAAGACAGGAAGCTCTCGTATTTGTCTTTTTTTTTCATCTGGAATCTTTGGAAAACTAGGAACAACCATATATTTGAGAACAAAAAGCCAAATATAACCAGTCCCTATCATAATATTTTGTCTGAAGACTCATCTCATCAGGTACCCCAAGTTAAAAGGCCAAAAGCCAGGAATATTGGGGACCCTCCATTAAAACACTTTCCCATGGCTTTCTTTGATGGAGCTACAACATATTCTAAAGGTGGGACGGGTGTATGTATCTGGATTAATGAACAACATTTCCTTGAAATTAAATTAGGATGCGGTCCCAGAACTAATACGAGACTCGAGCTATCGACACTCTAGGCTTTAATTTTCATCGCCAAAGATATTGGATTTCCATATCTGCATATCTTTGGCGAATCCTCTGTGATTATAAATTGGGTGAAGGAAGAATCCACTCTTGCTATAGTGAACCTAGAAGCTTGGTGTGACAACACCAAAAAGTTGTTTTCTTCATTCACTTCCGTGGATTTCAGCCATGTTTATAGGGAATATAATATGAGGGTTGATTGATTATCCAAGGATGGGCTTCTTATGGCTCCTGGCCATCTTACCTTTGCAAAAATTTGTAAAGGTGAACTATATGGGGAAGTTAATCTCCAGTTGGTTTGAGAGCATACTTTGATGTGATTAAGGCCTGTTTTTTTGAAGTTAAGCCCCTGGGGGTGCTAGTTTGGTAGAATATGTTCATCAATTTTATCCCTGGTCTATTTGAGAGGACTCAAGCCTGTCTTGGATAATGCCTCAGGGCTCATATTATCTTCTTTAGAGACTTTTTTTGGTTGATCGTATATGCAGATTGTATTATGAGAGGAACTCTTTCGGTACATTAAGCCCAGGTGGGGACAGTTGGCTTAGTATATGCTCCCACTGCTATATTATATATGCTTATGTATCATGGATTGTGATTAGATATACCTGATTGGTCTTGTCAACTTGATGATGTAAACACTTACCTTTGATTCAATAGAATATCAAGGAATGTTTTTTTCGTATGAAAAAAAAGGATTTAACGATCACTCTCAACCATCCTTAACTAATAAACATGTTAAAGTTTCGTTTTAATCCATCAACTTGATTATAGGTGAAAAACTTAGCTTCACTTAGTGAAGACAATATTTACAAGTTTAACTCCTAAAGAATGGACTTAACATAACAAGTTTGTCCTTTTTTTTATGCACTTTTATTTTAGTTCAAATGGATTTTTTTTACTCTAACAAAACAAGTTTTAAGCACTTTTTAAGTTCTTTTAAACCATGAGATTTTACACCAACAATTTTTAATATAAAATAGAAACCCAATCCTTACATATTAAGAACAACTTAATTTTATTCTCAATATCCTATTAAGAGTTAAACTTTACCTAAAACTCCTTACTTGAACTAGCTCTTTAAACAAGTTATAACTCTACTTGTGTAAATAATAATAAATTAAATATACTAACATTAATTGGAATATGGCTACTCTTTCTTTTAAGCTCTCTTTTAAGAGACCTCCCATCTAGTTATTGTAACTAATGTAGTAATAAATTTAATTAGAGTAACTAATGTATATATATAATAATAATAATAAATTAAAGGGTATAATTAGAGTGTTTCCCTTCTTCAATCGAGACCAACCATTATCAATAATTAATTAGTTTTTTTTTTTTTATAATATAGTATTCCCTACCTTCTCTATAAGGTATTCATCTCTTAAAAGTGTTTAACTCTTAATTAATTTAAATGAGAGAATTACCTTATAAAAGGAAGGATGTTTGTAAGTCAAAGGATTACACTAAAGCTTACTCTGAATTGTTTAAAATTATAAGGCAAAGGATTACATTAAATCTTACTCCGAATTGTTTTTTTTTTCAGGAAGAAAAAAGCCTGTCCTTGTTATTCTTATTAAGAATCAAAGGGCATTAATAGCACCGACCTTGAAAGGGTTACATCATGGAGAGAATACAACTCATAAGGAGAAAATCACATCCAGTCGCAGCCAGGGGGAAAGGCATGCAATAGAGTGTAGATTCCCATCAGTAATCTGTCTCATCATGTAGGGGATCAATCTCATCTAAAACCATCTACCGTGAACCAAGGGGATCAAATCAACAATCTAAAAGAAGCCACTCGATGAGCAGCAAAGCAAAAATCCATTTGAGGAGTAATATCCCCATAGCATGACTCAAATGAGTTGAAAGGTATCATATGTGACCAAATGGTCATCCATAAACTCAGAATAACAACCAAATCCCAAAGAGAGTGAGAGAGCAGTTTTAGAGAGACGGTCTGAAATCCTATTGTGTTCATGGTAGATGTGGCTGAAAGAGAGATCCTGAAAGCTAGAAATTAGCTTTTGTGTTTCCTGGCACCAGTGTAAAAGTTCTAGTGGGGAGAGTACATTGGATCCCTTAGCCCAATTAATGATGACCTGTGAGTCACTGAATATGTTGGCTAAGGGGATCCCCATCATCTGGGAAGAGAGCAGAAGATCCCAAAGGCCAAGTAATTATGCTTTTGTATTGGAGCCATATCCAACCCCCAGTGCAAACTCCAGATGGTGAGACTCATTTAAGAACAAACTGTATCCAACACCCGTAGCTGAAGAGGTAAAAGCACCATCGAAAAAACCACAAGGGCGAGTCAATTTGGGAGGAAGCCCAATCTGTCTGACTTTTTTGAGACAGGCCTTTATGACAGGCTGAGAAGAGTTCAACTGAGCAGAGAACATGATCTGTTGAAAAATGCCGAGGACAGTCTTCTTTCTCCCTTCAAAAATAGCATGGTTCCAAGCTTTCCAGATTGCCCACATCATATGGTGTGGGATATAGTAAAGAGCTGAGTGTCGAGGGTAAGTGGTAGCCCAGTAATCCATAAAAATAGCGATGGTGTCTACGCGAGGAGGCATATTCAGCCGAAAATGATCACAAATGAGATCGAGAACACTCTTCCATACCATGCAGTGTGAGAATAGGTGAATGACAGTCTCCCTCATTTGAGAAGCATAGAGTACAAATACTTGGGCTAGACCTTCCCCTTTTTTGCAAATTATCCCAGGTAAGGACTTTATTCCTTAATACCATCCACAAAAAGCATTCAATTTTGCGAGGAAGAGAACCTGACCATAATGTTTTGTGCACCCGGTTGCCCACTGCTGGAGAGAAAGATTTTACAATGCAATCATATACTTTATCATCAGAGATGATACCATCTTTTTTGTTGTATTCCCATACCAGAGAATCGAGTTGAGTAGTAAGACGAATACCACTAAGAACCAGATTTTTGGTATAAGTGTTCCATGCTTCTTTCCATTCTCCATCCAAATATAACTCCTCGGCCGTGTACCAGTATTGCTGGGAGTTCGGTAAAGTATTGTGCGCCTGAGTGAGTGTTTTAATGTCCAGGTCTTCTAAATAGGATCTCAGACCCTCCAGGAGGAGGAAAGAGGAGGAGACACCAATAACTGGGTCTATACCAATCCAAATATCGACACCATTTCCTACCTACCATGCAAGTTGGCAACCCAACCAAGGAATAGACTGTAAAAAACCCCTCCAAATAGAAGAGACACCACGTGTACTAAAGTTTTTGCCTCTGAGCCATGATACCACAGAGAGCTACTTCAAGTATTTTGTAGAGAGGACACGATGCCATAGACCATCGTTGAAGAGAACCCTCCAGAAATTTTTGAGGCGTAGGGCAATACTAAACTAATGGTGATTTTTTATCCCCCATCCCTCATATTTCTTTGGCCAAGAGAGATCCAACTAGCAAGACAAGTGAAATCTGCGTTTATTTTCAGTAGATCCCCATAAGAAAGCAAAGGTGATGCTCCTTAGCTTGTGCAGGATAGATGCCAGAATAGGAGCAAGTCCCAGCCAGTATATCGGGATACTAGAGAGTATAGACTGGACAAGTATCAGTCGACCACCCAGAGAGAGCATCTTATGGGTCCAAATACTGATCTTTTTTTCATATTTTTGTACCAGCCAGTTCCAATCACTAGTTTTGTAACCAAGGGGTTTAATGTAGAAACCAAGATACTTAAAACCAGTAAGAATCAGTGACATCTGATACAGGAGGACCCTGGTGATGTCCAGAAAATTTGAGGCTTCTATATTATTATAGAGGAAACAAGACTTTTCCAGGCTGATACACATTCCAGAAGCTTTGCAAAAAGTTTCAAGAATGACATCAAAAGCTGCCCATTCCTGAATAGTACCTGTACCCAGAAGAATCAAATCATCCACAAAAAGAAGATGGGTCAGAGCAAGAGAGGGTGAAATCTGGATGCCACGTATAAGTCCATGATTTCAAGCATCGGATATTAATAGGCTGAGACCTTGTATGACCAGGATGAAGAGCAAAGGAGATAGAGGGAATCCTTGACGAATGCCCCGAGATGCCGAGAAAAACTTTGTGGGGGTCCCATTGATCAAAACGACAAAGGTAGCTAAAGAGAGGTAGCCAAGTATCCAATTAACAGTCTGGATGGGAGCCCCTATTTGAATCAGAATGAGACGGATGAAGATCTAGTTAACACGGTCAAAGGATTTAATCAAGTCTAGTTTGAGGATGAAAGCACAGAGATTCTTACTTTTAACAGTGTGGAGAGTTTCCTGAACAATACCAATAGGCTCAATGATCTGATGATTTTTAAGGAACCCAAATTGTTCCTGAGAGATACCAGAATCCAAAAAGGGTTTAATCCTAACCGCAATGACTTTAGAGATCAATTTGTATAGGAGATTGCACAAAGATATGGGCCGGAAGTTGGCAAAGGTCATGGGATTTTCTCTTTTGGGTTTCAGAGCAAGGAAGGTCGAGTTCAGAGAGGATGGGATAAAACCAGAGATTCTAGTAAAGTCAATAGCAGACAGAAGTTCACGACCCATGAGTTCAAAAAAGTGCAGATAGAACTCGACAGGCCAACCATCCGGGCCCGGGCTTTTATCTTTTTTGAAAGATTTTAGAGCAGACTCAATTTCCCCAAGGGATACCAGGCAAGTAAGGTCTGAAGCATTCACCTCTGGAATCACCCTAGGATAAAGCATAACAACCCTGAGTTGTTGTATTAAACAGGTACCTCCATCATCCTTAAATATGTTAGCAAAATGAGATAGACACAGATCTTTTAGAGCAGCCTCATCCTCATATATGTTACCCTCCTCATCTAACAAAGACCATATTGAGTTTTGATTCCGCTTGCCGGAAGCTAGCATGTGGAAGTATCTAGTGTTTGAATCTCCCTGAAGGGCCCACTTTGTTTTGCTCTTCAATTGCCAAGTTAGAAGATAATGGTTCAAGATCTATTTTCTTTGAGACCTAAGGAGAGCTAAATGAGCCAAATCCTCGATGGATAGGATACCGTTAGACGAGCCAGAGAGGAGAGAAGTGATGGCTTGATCAAGTTTGTAGTAATCATTATCAATTCGTGCTTGTTTTCCTTTGATTCAAGCTTTGGCTTCGTTTTTAAGGATACGGAGCTTGTGGTGGAGTGAGTCGAGACCGGAAGCATGGTCACCATGGGAGAGGAGGGGCCGCCTCTCTGTCAACCAATCAGTGAAAGTAGGGTCATTGAGCCACGGGCGATTAAACTTGAATGGATAGTTGCAGGATGCTCTCTGTTTGTTCCATTCCAAGACAATAGGGTAGTGGTCAGAAATGTCGGCACACTGAGTCCAAACCCTATGGATCCCCAGAGAAGGAATCAAAGAAGCCGAGATCATAAATCTGTCTAGTCTCTTAATTATACCCTCAACACCTGCACGACCATTACACCATGTAGGACCAGCATACAAAGGAGCCAGGTCCACAAGACCCAGCGAATCAAACATGGATAAGAAATGGCATGTGAGGGGGTCAGGAGAAGCCTTTTGACCCCAAATCTCTGAAGAGTGCAGTGTGAGGTTTAGGTCCCCACCTAGAACTAGATTTATATAGTTGAGAAAACCACTTTTGAGCACCTTTTCCCAGAAGTTTTCACGGTCTCTGTAGGGGCCATAAACATTAAGGACATCGATGGGGTAGGAAAGACCACGGAAGGAGGCCTGAACCAGAAGGCCAGCACAAGTCTGGTAGGTGCAACATCTGAACTTATGAGGGTTCCAGGCCGTAAGGAGACCACCCGATAGGCCCGACGCATCGATAGCACAAAATTCCCAGGAAGGGAGAAGTTTTGAGAAGGCAAGTAAAGCTGGGGATGAGCTGCACATGGTTTCCTGAAGGAGAATCATATCCGGACAAAGTGATCGGAAGAGAGTACGGAGGCTATGTGTTTTGGCCTTACCTCCAAGACCCCTGACATTGAGGGATATAAGCTTCATTAAGGATCATTATGGTGGGAATCCATTGCTCTAAGTCCTCGAGAAGGCAGGCTACGGGCCGCATCCTTTATGCACACAGAGAGAGGAATGTAGGGAGGGGATGCAGAGGAAAGGTCCACCTGCAACTTGTCCTTCTTATTTTTTTTTTTGGACAGTCACATTAGCAAAATGTATGGAATTGAAGTGAAGAGTTGAAGGAGAAGTCGGTGTAGTAGCTGTGAATATGGAGAGTGATTTTTTTAGGTAGGGGTCATTGAAAGATGGAGAGGAAGTGGGGCTGTTGGAGGAAGGAGGAAGCGACGGGGGCGTTCGAGGGTGTGGTAGAGGTAGGAAATCTACAAGCGAGGATAATGATGGAAAAGGCAACTCAGTAGTGAGCGAGGCCGGGGACAAAGGAGAGTTATGCATCATTGTCATAGTTTGTTGGAGAGGTGGGCTATCCAAATCCACTGGAGACACGCAGGCTATGTGAGGGCTCAAAACAGGGGGAATGGGGTCACCGAGAGAAGCTCGTTCGGGGGACTGGTCATGAAGAGTAGACAAAGAAATCGATGAGGGAATGGGGGCCCGAGAGGGTTCAGGCTAGGGGCCTTTCAAATGAGAGATAATCAACTCATCAATGGCATCCAAATAAGAAGCCGATACAACTTCAGTAGGAGAATGGGAATTAGTGAGAGTACCTGGAATAGGTGCAAGTTCACTGGACTTGTTCAAAATAGCAGCAGTCAGGGGGACATCTGAGCCTGAGTCTGCATCTACTGATCGAAGAGAGTGACATTGACGTCGTAGATGTCCGGTCTCACGGCATATGCTGCAGTGGAACGACACGTGGAGGTAGTCGAGCCTCTGGACTAAGAGGCGTTTGCCACAGAGGATTTCAACTTCTGCAGGTAAACCCTGGGAAACGTCCATCTCGACAACTACTCACGCAATCCTCTTGTCAAAGGCGAGGAGAAATTCAGCCTCAACAGCAATGAACCAGCCAATGGAGTCTACAATGCTTCCAGAACATGTTTATTCCAAAGAGGGAACGACAGGTGAGGGAGCAAAACCCATAGGTGGCGTTTAGTGATCCTTTCCCAGAGTGGGTTGAATCGAGAGTGCCAACGACCAAGGACCAGGGATCCAACCCCAATGCGCTAGATTCCTTCGAGGATGCGAGTGCAATGTGCCTCCTCCAAAAAAATGAAAACAATCCACCCCCTTGATAACAAGCTGATAGTGGGTATATAATCTATGAGGGGCTTCCAGTTCTTAGTAGCCCACTCCACCCATCCTGACTTTCCCATCCGACAGTACTCCAGACTCTCGACCAGAGCATAGGAACAGAGAGAGGAGACTCTGTCCATGTAAATGTCGTGTCCAAGGACATAGCGATAGCACCCCTCCTGGGCTTTTATACACTTGGCATTCCTCTTACGACGGAAGGGGGAAGGTGTAGCCAGCTCAGACATGTGGCGAGGTTTCCAAAGTCAAACGATAAAATGAGCAGGAAAAATACCCTACCCTGAACCACAGTCACGCAAACAAGGAAAAAGACCCCTGGGAAGGATACGAAGCCCCAAAAATGGAACCCCGCAAAAGAGGAGGCCCCGAAATAGTCGAGCCCGTAATGGCCAATGTCCCCAGTCAGGGCAGTGGAAAAGGCCCGGGTTACCAACAGAGATACAGAGATACTCGGAGGGTCATAAAAACAAAAACAAAGTGTAAAAACACCTTACCCCAGGACAAAATGAAAGAGACCATGGGTCAACCCACTAAACCCCCGAATAGACAGAAAGCCGGAAGTCAGCCCATCATTCTCGAACATGATGAGACCCAAACCTTGATGAAGAAACCCTAACCAAACAGACAAATCGCTAATCACCCCGTAAGAAACAGTGGAGGTATTGGCCACCCATAGCACGTCCGGGGATTCCAGTGGAGTGACCCCAAATCAAAGCCGTGAATCAGGCGAGGCGTCAGAAAAAAACTGCTGGTAATAAAAAAACCCTAAACCCCAAGTACATCTGTGGTTAACCAAGGTCAACCCAGAACGTGCCGATGGGGCTTACAGCGGAGAAATCAATAAAAAAGACGAGAAATCCATGCAGAGGTGGTGAACCCAAAACAAATTTTTCGCGCAGGCAGCCAAAAGGCGATATACTTCGCACTTGTTTTTTTATCTTGGTTGGTACTAGTCCCCCAGTGAAGGGGAGGGAATCCAAGAGGGCTGCCCACATGAAAAATCCACCCTACAAACCATAAAACCATACAGGAGACCAGACAAGAAAGACAGAAGACAATGAAGACCAGTACCCAAAAAAAAAGGAAGAGGGATGAGTCCAGAAGCGAAGGAGACCCGTAACGACCGACACAGGATTAGGTTAGGGGAACACCATGTGAGGCCTGCACTGAAACTACAGCCTTTCTCCATACTCTGCCGGGAATCGCCATCGCCATCATAGTCAAGGGGTTCTATCATCGCCTGACACACAAGGAAAGGTTAAAAGGTTGTATTTCACTTGGTGTCAAAACTTACTCTGAATTGTTTAAAAGCATAGATATGACCTTTAAGATTCTTCATCTTATGAAAACGTAGTGCATATTTTTAATACTTAAATAAATGAAACCACACGGGACACACTTTGAGCATGGATCTTTTTAAACCATAGAAAATGATAAATAGTAAATAAAGCTTTGCTCATGTAGTGGGTGACCATTAAAAGTTTATGAAGATTAAGAACGTACTTCTCATTTAAAGAACGTACTTCTCTATTGAAAGTTGGAGGAGGTTGATGGGTCGAGTGAATCAGAACATACTTCTCATTTAATTTTTTGCGCTTTTTGGCGGTAGGACTATCCCCGAGTCTAATGGATATGTCTTATTGAGCTATTAAATCCCTGGCTCAAACTCCACCAAAAGGACGATAGGCAATAACTTTGTCTCGGGAGTTGGCATCAAAGTCTTTGGAACCTTGTCATTCCTCATTTTCGCCGAATGTGGGTGTTGATTCGGGAGCCATGGTGCTTTCTTTTGGTTTATTCTCTGTTCATTTCATTGTTGGACGAAGTTGTGCGTGGATGAGCCTGCGATATGTGATGATTCGCTTCTTTTGAGTAATGTTTCGGGGGCTTTGTTGGATACTATAGATGTATGCCCTGGGCCGCATCTTTTAAATCTTGTTGATGATGTTTGTTTGAAGAAGCATGAAGGTGGGTTGTCTTCTGTGTGCTCTGAAACAGGATTATTGAATACTTCTGTAGGTCTATGTTATTCTCCGGTTCATCTAGCGGGACAGATGAAGTAGAATAATGCGGTCTCTGTGCCTCAGTTTTCCTCGGTGCATGCTTTTCAGAGAGCACTGCCCTCTGCTGGTTATGTGCCGGTATCTCCTGTTGCTGGTCGGGTGGAGAAACTTGGAGATGTATTTGTACCTTTATTTGATTGTATTGTGCATAAACGAGTTTCGTCGTTAAGCCCTGTGGATTTGGGTCCAGCTCTAGGGTTTGTATGTGATGAACCTGATTTGGCGAAACTGGGTCTTGATTTTAGTTTTGATTATGCTGAAGGCCATGTATCTGCCTTGTCGTGCAATAGACTAATCTCGAAGGTGGGGGTTGCTGATAAATCTTGTGGTGGGATTGAAGATGTGCATTCATTGCCCTTAGATTTGGGGGTCTGCGATATTCAAAGTCCTTTGCTGAGATTGGAACCTGGTATTTTACCTGCTGTTCATAAGCGTAGCAATAAACCTGTTCGTAAAGTGCAACTTCCTCTTTTAGTGGTTGGAGAGGACATTGCTTTGAATAATATTGTGCTTACTAATGCACTCATGTTTGGTGGGAATATTTGGAGGGCGTAGAGTCTCTTCTGATGGGGTTAAGAAGTGGGTTCATGATTCCTGGAAAAATATTGTTTCCTGCCCTGATATTTTTGTTCTTCCTTGGGGGTGGCTAGCATTCAAGTTCAAGAAAGAAGAAGATGCTGCTCGCATTCTGGCCGGGGTTTGGAAATGGGATTGTTCTGGTTTGCTACTCAAACGCTGGACACCACTTTTTGATCCGCATACTGAGAGGTATGACTCGATGCCCATTTGGGTGAAGTTACCTAATTTACCCTTTGAATTTTGGTCTTTGGAATTCTTTAAATTAATCAGAAATACCTTGGGGACATTTCTGGAGGCTGATTAATCATTCTTAGACTCAAGGATTTGTTGTTTGGGAAGGGTTTTGGTATTAATTGATATTCGGAATGGACTTGCATTTGATATTGCTATTAAGCATGGGGAATCTGTTTTTAGTCAATCTCTGTATTATGTAGAAGTGCCTTTCAAATGTAATAGATGTCATGGTTATGGTCATTTGGTTTCTCAGTGCCATTTATCCTTACGTAGGAATTATCAAGACGAGACTTTACATAAACCTAAATCTGTTTGGAGGGTAAAAAATCTTGGGTTGCCTCATGTTGATCTTTCTGATGTGAAAATTGATTTGATGAGATCTGGGGATGAGGGTTTGGATTTATCTCCTGTTGGGAAGGCTCTTCCTCTGAAGTCCTGTATTCAGACTCTTAAACCCCTCAGTTTACCTTTTCAGGGTATGGATATGAATTGGAATTTGAAGGTTTCTGTTGGTAGGTCAGAGGATGGTGTCATCTCTGGTTCTCCTTTGAGGAATATGGGGTTCATTTCCCCATTTAAGAAAGCTGATAGTGGATCTGGTTATTTTCTTAAGTCTTGTACTAAATTGGCAGGGATTGTCCTATTACTTATGGCTTTGGATTTGGTAGAGGTATTTCTGGTTTTTGTTCTGATGGTCTACCTTTGAAGGATATTGATCAGAATATTGAAACCGGGGCACTTAGAGCAGTGTTAACCCCTGTTAAGGTTACCTTATGATTGTAATGACCCTTAACTGTCGTGGGTTGGCTAGTAAACCTAAAAAACTAGTGGTGTGCATGTTAGTTGAAGATCAACATATTGATGTATTATTTTTGCAATAATCTATGGGTAATGGGGTCTTGTTTGAAGGGTGAACTGGAATCCATGATGATTGGATGGACCTTTCTTTTTGTGGATGCTAGAGGCAAATTGGGAGGTCTTCTCTTAGGATGGAGCTCCATATTTTTTCACTTATTGAATGCTTGGGGTGTGGGTTTGGGTCTATGTGATTCTTTGTTTTCTATTGAACTCAATTTGGATTTATGTTTTGCCAATATCTATGGTCCTTATGTTGACAGAGTAGGATTTTGGAATAATCTTATGGAGTTGGATTGCCTTAAATGTGAAAAGTTAATCCTTGGAGGGGATTTGAATTTTTCCATGGGATTATCTGAGATTTGGGGTACTAGAGCAAGATTGGATTCTCTGTCTGATTTTTTCACAAAATCTTTGGAGACCTTTGGACTTGTGGACATTGTACCTTCTGTTATGCTTCCTACATGGACTAATAGAAGAGTAGGGGCTGAGAGCATTTGTAAAATATTGGATAGGTTTCTTGTATCGGCTGACCTGTTAGATCTTGATTTATTTTATTGACAGTGGGTGGGATGTGGTGGGGATTCTGATCATCAACCTGTATTTCTTCAGATTTTGAACAGGGGGATTCAGTTGAGAAGCCCTTTCAAGTTTAATGCGCATTGGCTTGTAAACGATGATTTGGTTAAATTATTAAAAGAATCATGGGTGGTCTACTCTGACAATCTTCATGTTTCCCCTGCATCTCATTTTGCTTCTAATCTCAAGCGTGTTAAGGATGTTTCCATTTCTTGGTCTGTTTTGAAAAAGGAGGTGGAGTTCAAAGATTAATTAGTGGAAATTGAAATCTTGCTCATAGTTTTCTCTCATAAGATAGGTTTTGGCTTCTCTTCTAAAGAGGATAAGGCATCTTTGATTGATTTGGAATCTCGAAAGAGAAAAATCCTCTTGGATCGTGAACATGAAGCCAGATAGAAAAGTAGGGCTATCTGGTTGCTGTGTGGGGATGATAATACTCCTTTTTTCCACAAATTCGCTAATCAAAGAAAGAATGTTAACTCAATATGGAAGATTAAGGATGATAGTGGCAATATGGTGGAAGGTTTTGATGCTATTGCTGGGGCTGGTGTTCATCATTTTGAGACTTTATTTTAGGCTGATACGAATCTTCATCTTCCTGAATTTTTGAAAATTGCTGATAATTTTCTATCATCTACATCTACTGAGGAAAATTATGATCTTATGACCCCTGTTACTCTGGATGAGATAAAAACTGTTCTTGCTTTGAGTAAGAATGATAAGAGTCCGTGTCCGGATGGGATTCTTGTAGAGGTTTATAGGGTTCTTTTTGATGTGATGGGTAAGCATTTGTTAAGGGTTATCGAGGATTCTAGGAAGAATGGAAAAATTCCAGTTGTTTTTAACTCAACTTTCATTGCCTTGATACCTAAATCTGATTTTCCTAGTTCTTTTGATGGTTTCAGGCCCATTTCTTTATGTAATTTCAGTTATAAGATTATTGGTAAAATTATATCTACCAGAATTAGGAAGGTTCTGGGCAGATATATCTCGAATGAGCAGTTTGGGTTCTTGCTTGGTAGGCAAATCCATGATGCTATGGGTGCTATCAGGAAGGTATACATTCTATTCATTGTAAGGGTTTAAAGTCTGTGGTTCTTGAAATTGATCTATCTAAAGCCTACGATAGAGTCAGTTGGACTTTTTTGCGGGTTATTTTATCCGAAATGGGGTTTGATGTATCCTTTATCACATGGGTTATGAGCAGCCTCACCTCTGTATCTTTTTCTATTTTAATTAATGGTGTGGCTTCTAGCTTCTTTAGGTCTGGTCGTGGACTTAGACAAGGTTGTCCTCTTGCCCCTTTGCTTTTTCTTGTTGTTGTTGAAGGATTGGGTAGGGCTCTACTTTCTGCTAAAGTATGTCGTGTTTACAGGGGCATCTCTTTTGGCAATAATATTTCATTGACTCATGTTCTTTTTGTGGATGACATTGTAAATGGCGACATAGCTTACCCTCTCATTTGATTGATATTCTACATTCTGCAAGTTTTTTCTTTTTGAAAGATATTGGGTCATCATCAGTGTCTCATCTACTGGAACAAGGATGGCTAAATGTTGAAGTTCTTGGTTTAGTTGAGGCTCAGGATATTAATGTTTGGAATGGGTACCTAGCCATCCTAAAATCTAGTCATATCAGATTAAAAAATGAGGATGATGTGCTCATATGGAACCAGTCAAAATACAGTAAGTATTCTCCTAAAGATGGATACATGCATTTGATTATGGAGAAGCATGAGATGGAAATTGCTTGGTGGTGGAGCATGATTTGGCAACTTAAGTGTCCCCTTAAGTAAAAAATCTTTTGCTGGTTTTTATTCTCAGGAAAATCCCTTACATGGGATATACTTAACATCAGGGGTTGGGAGGGGCCAGGATGGTGTTACCTGTGCAAAGAGGATGCTGAAATAGACTTTCATTTAGGGGTTGAATGTCCTTTTACTAAATCTGTTTGGAGGGAGATAGAGCCTAAGGTAAAAATTAAGAATTTATGGTTTGGTGACTCGATTATTTCTTGTATGAATAACTGGTGTTTCAATAACAAGGTAAAATCAATCAGATCTTTGCCTATCATTATAACATGGTTTATCTAGAAGGCTAGGAATCATAGTTGTTTTGATGATTTTACTCCATCTCCTGCGCAGGTTTCTGCATCCAGTTTGGGTTTACTTTATTCTTATCCACAGGAAAATGAAGCATTGAAGATTAGAATCATTACTGAGGATATTATTGACAAATCTAAACCGTGGGGGTTTTTTGATGGTTCAAATTCTGGTGATCCACACCTTTGTGGTGCTGGGGTATTATTTTCCTCAAAGATGATCATTTCTTCACTTTTAAAGTTGGTTTGGGGATAGGTACTAACAATCTTGCCGAGTTATATGCTCTGAAATTACTTCTAACTTTGGCTTTGGACAAGCAGCTATCAAAAATCCAGGTGTTTGGAGACTCTTTGCTAGTCATTAACTAGATTACAGGTAAATTCAGAATTCATAACCTGCAACTTGCTTAGTTACTACAAGAAGTCAACAGACTATTTGATATATTTGAGTAGACATATTTCAAACACATTTATAGAGAAAGAAATGCTTCTGCCGATAAGTTAGCCAATGATGGTGGGAAAGCTCATAATGGATATTGGCATATCTCTGAGCATTTTGAATCTGAGAGACATGACACCTATCAGATTTTTTGAGTTGGTCTTTTAGTTTTGGTTACTGCTCTTTTTGAGAGACATCTGATCTGGTCTTAATGTGTTTTTTTGTTGAAAATTTGAATTGTTCAGTGATAATTTTTGAAGGAATTAGTCTTATGTGGTATGATTTGCTATGGGGATACTTCTACAATGTTTGGAGCTGAATAATTATTTGTGGACAACAGTTGAACAGGTTGTTGATATTTTTGATGGATATTTGAAGTATATGGATGATACTTGTGATGAAGAATCATTTTTTGATATTTTATAATAAGCTTTTTTTTTTAGCTGATTGTATTGATCAAATGGATACTTACCATTTCGATAGTGGATCATCTGCGAAATGTAATTTTGTATCATGTATATAAAGTTATGTTTTTTTTTTTTTTTTTTTTTTTTTNACGAGAGGCAATGGTGTTCACAACAATAAACATGTTTACAACAATATTACACATCCAATATATTTAAGAATACATTATCACATTACATAGCTTGATACTTTTAGTATGTATGTATGTACAAATCATTCAAAATTCTATGAAACAATTATCTTATCACATATATACCATATACACAATTAATCATTTTTAATAGTGTTACGATTACCATTCTCAAGTATTTCAGTAGAATTTTGAGAACCTTTAACAAGTATATTCTCAACATGTCAAGTTATCTAAACTATGCTTTTTCCAAAACGTATTTGCTTAATCAAATGATAATATCTTGCTAACCTTTTGTAATAATCAAGAAATCATATTGACTCTAGATGTTACATTCTCCATCGCAAAATTTATCTTTTGTTTCTACCTTAATGTTTCCCATTCAACAGTGCTTCTTGCAGTCATGTGTACCTACATTCCTTACAACTTCTTGCCAAAAAAATATTCACATCATAGTCTCATAAATCAAACTATGAAATATAATTGCAAGATCATGATGCAACAATATTTTCTTTTATTTAAACTCAATGCATTACTCACTCAACAACTTAGACGTAATTACTTTTCACTAACTTACACCTTAAGCAAAATCCATACCTTACTTCTACAAGCTTGAATTTACATTACCAATTTCCATAGTCATTTATCATAAATAAACTCCCTACGCATTTGAGTCGACGTGATGCATATACAATAGCACAAGCACATCTTTACATAGGTATGCCAATTTTTATTTCAGTGTTAACATTGTAATGCATTCATTTCCTCCCTCGGATGCGGGTGACACGTAGGCCATCCACAAGGGACACCTAGCGCACATGCCACGTGGTGAAGGCACGGAAAATAAGGCGAGCGACGACGTAGTTGAATTGAATGCGGAGGAGGGTGGAATGCTTTCCAACCTTGGAAGTAGTTGTTAGGTCATTTCCTGTTTGAGCCGTAGCACTGTGGATTTAATTATTGTACGTGCCAATACAGACCTCCATGATGACAACGCTTCGAATTATGAGACCCGCTAGCCTCAACCTGTGGGCATTTTCGTTCTTCTGTATCTGCTCTGTGCTCATTTTGTTGTGAGCTTGCACACTGATTCGAAGAAGAAGAAGCCTTGGCAACATGGTACCCCATGCATAGGTAGCACAAGCAGAGGAGGAGGTCATCGAAAGGCCACCATTAGGGACACTGAGGGGTTTGTAGAGCAGGTTTCCATGCAGGTCAGATGTTTGATCGATGAATGGGAGTCAAAGGCGGTCTCAAACCATCTTGCATCTAGGAAAAGTAGGGGAAGAATCAACCATTACTGGATGATGAAGAACATGTTGGGACTATTACTGGAAGATATGACGATAAAATGGAACGGATCCAGGGATGTGGCCCAATGTATGCACACATGTATCACCTAGGTGGACACACAACTAAAATCCTTGGAGGCCAATTTCAATGTGAGGCATTATTTGATGTTTCCCAGCACATGAAATGTGGATGATAATGGAGTCAGGAACCAGTGCGAGAAAGGTGGTGCATCCTCATTCGTAGCTATGAATTCTCCATGACCACTGTATGAATAGAGGGGAATTACGAGAAGTGCTACGCCTGTTAAGTGTGGTCACGAGACTCCAACCGATGCCATCGTTGCTCTGCCAATACAGGAGAGACAACCTTGTGACCAAGCAGAGGATTATGGACCCTGTCCAATTTTGGAAGAGACACCCAATTTCCATGCGGGAGATGCAACACCGTGGATTCCATATCATCATCTCTGGTTCCCTCTATGACTTCTAGATTTTTTTGGGTTTCCTTGCTATCAAAATGTGTAATTTTCAAGCTTGTCTACAATCAGTTTTCAAGTTGTAATATGTTTGTTGAAGTTTTTAGCTACAAAAAGAGAAGACGTCTATATTTCTATGAAAACCCCAACTCCAGTATTTTTGACAAATTGGGAGGGTGGTATGTTAGCCTAAGACCCCCATAACAAGTGTTTTTTTGTTGCTTTGTACTCTTCTTTTGTTACTATGAATATAAATTTCCACTGATGCTTACAACAAAAAATGCATTCATTTCCTCATTTACAAACCTTTACAATCCTAATGAATTCAAACATGTCACCTTATCGATCTTCCAATCAACCCCTCAGTCTTCCTGCATATATTTTTGCATTTTAGTTTAAACGACTAGCTTCATGCATTCAAGCACATGATTCTAAGTGAACTAGTTCATGTACTTTCACGATTAAAACAATAGCATTGCTATAACATGAATACCAATAAGTAAACATAAAGTCTCATATTCAAATAATAAATTCTTCACAAGGTTCACACATACCTATATGCAGGCGAGTCCATTAGGTTCGAGTGTTGTAAACCTACTTTGATACCATTTGGAACACACCTGAAATCCTCAAGTAATTTTTAGGTAGATGGGGTCATTTTTTTTTACTTTAACTTTGTCTCAGATATTCAAGCATGTTAGTTATACTGAATATTAAACAACATAGTACAATGCATTCCCTTCAATTGAATTAATATCCTTAAACTTAACCCCTTCTTACAAACACAAAATCTCAAAAAATAACATAATATTATTTTAAGCTATGAACTAATATGTAAAGAGGATATTATTAAATCTGATTTAAATAAAGATGTCTTGGATACTTATGTTCACCCTTAATCAATTCCTTATTAATGGAAGGAAAAACACATTCAAGTA
>LPNX010322218.1:549289-598160 GCA_001517045.1 Pseudotsuga menziesii
TATCTCTTATTCATTTCAAGGTTAATAATGACAATTGAATGTAAGACACTAATCAACAAGAGTTATCGCAACCAAAAGACTCTTTGTTCATAAACACCCAAGCTCATACCATAAAGATGACTATAGACATCTCAAACATTATCAAATGAAGATATTCTTTTCATTTATTCACATGATCATATACATTAAATGATACATGTAAATCAAATAGTTTCATGTAGCCTATTGAATAATAATTACGTTACAACAAAACTGAATATCTACTTGAACCTGGGTAAACTCAACTAACCAAAGGTTTGACTTCGACTTTCCTCCCAACCATTTGGCCCTCTGCCTGACGTAAATTTTCCCGTCAAGAGCCACCCTTGAGCTAAGCGACGAATCCAATAAGGTGAAGGATTGAATGAGTATTTACAAATCTTTTAGAGAACTAGGGTTCTGCCTCTTAATAGTTAGTTAAGAGGACTTTCTTTTTGAGTTCTATGATTTAGTTTTAAGCTTAAAACTTTATAAAAATATTTACTTCTAATTAATTAAACTTCATAATTCTTAAATAAAATTTTTACATTCATTAACCAATAAATATAATTGTTTATTTTCCTTATTCCTCAATAAGGATATAACTCTTTTACGTTCCACAAATCTATACTAAGACCATACTTCCTTTTGATAATAATTAGAGTCGTAATCCTCAACAAGTAGTTATATATGCATTATGCCCTTAATCACACTTTCTCTTTTCAAAAGAGGTTGTTGTCTTCGTGTAGAGATTACTCAATATTTCACCAAATATATTCAATGAGTTTTTTATAACGAGTTACATTTCAAATTCCAAAGAAAGGTTGCGCTCTCAAAGACCAATAACATAATATTAGTATAAAAGGGTTGACTTCTTCAATGAAACCACAAAAAAAAAAGAGATTTTCCTAGCGAGAGCTTGTTATTTAGATGGACAAAAACTTCACTTAATGGAAATTAACATTTATACCTAAAACTTGGAGTTATCCTTCTGCTAGGATCACCACATTTTCCTAGTAGATATATATCAAGTAATGGGGATTGACTATCACATAGGTTTCCTTAGCTCTAGGGAGACCCAACAATAATGTACACAAAACAACGAAGATATTCACAACGTACCAACCGAAATCCCTTGCTAACTAAAACTGAAGGTACCACTTATAAATGAGATGAAAATATTCTCTTTTACCTTCAAAGTTTGGTAGAATAAACAACGTAAAATAAACTTTGGTAGAATAAACAACGTAAAATAAACTATGTTTAAATGGAGTCTTTGGGTAGGTGTTCTTCTTATAGAGGCCGCCCCTTTTCCACTATCCATAAGATAATATATCTACAGGCTTACCTGACCCAGTTCTTTTCACATGAGTCGTACACTCCTCCTATCATATGGCAGATATTAACATTTTGGGTTGTCAACTAACCGATTAAAGCATTAATTCCAGGTATTGGTCCAGTCTGCTCCAGTCCTTGCAATCAATAAGGGTCGGCCTCACCCTCTTTCTTATCCACTGAGGAGTGCTGGCAAACATTCAAACATTGGAATAATTAAATTCTCCTATTGTAAGCATAATAATCCATAATATGGAGTAGCGAGCCAAAGTGTTAGAAAACAGGACCGCAGAGCAATAACAATTATACAGTTAAATCATTAAACAAGATGCAAAACACATTAAACACATTACAGACAGACACAGATATAACGTGGTTCACCCAAACGATGGGGTACGTCAACACAGAAATTGCCAATCCTTTTATTCCTATCCAGAAAAATGAAGGGATACAACCTGCAACAATACCGTTGCACTTCCTCTTCACGCTATCACAGTCTCTCTCACATAATCACAGAGATTGTTTACAATGCTACAATACAATACAATACAATACCATACACATCCGTATTACAATGCTTTTCTTTTATAGGGTGTTGAGGCCTAGAAAATCCCAGGTACCGACAGTAGGGATTCTCCCCAATAATGCTCCCAATTAGCTCGTTTATTGTTTGGTATGGGGGATCTGTCTGGTTTACGGTCCGGCTATCGTAGAGTTAAGGAACGGTTTAAATCTGTTTTACCGGTTGCGGCCCGGTCCACCACTTATGTGATTTTTTATGTTTTATTAAATGATATGCAAGTGCCTAAAATAAATGCAGATGATCAGGAAGCAAAGGTTTCACAATGTGATGCGTAGGTTCTTACCTCCCATCTTATCTCCTTTATTCCTAAATCACAGAAAGAAAATAACAGCTAAGCTAAACTAATCTAATTATAACTAACCTATCCCTAGGGAGCAAGATGATTATTTGCATGAGTAATGTACGGTATTTTATGCACATATAATTTTATAGATAACTGATATAATTCAGAATACATGGAACACAACAAACAGATTAACATAGAGATAGCTCATTGTTTATTAAAGCATTCATTACTCATTTGCCGCACAAGATTCAAAAACAAGGAAATGAAATCATTCATGACTAAGAAATAGTTCAGAGTTAGAACGATCTCACAAATTTGCATAGTCAGCCAATACATAAATAGTTCTATCTAGCCATCCACACAACATGCATTTGAAACTCTACAACTCTTTCTCTAGCAGAAAATTTGATCCTCTTTATTATAATCAGAAATAGTTCCTTTTACAATAAGTGTTTCACATGAGAAAGCAAGAAAAGTCCTCTTCCTATTCGACTTCACCTACATTTATACATCTAAAAAAAACTCTTGGTTTTCCTACCCCTTGGGATTCCTTTACATTTGGTTACAAAAGATTTGTCTTCTAGTGCATTCACTAATTAAGAGATAAATACAAAAAATATTACAAATATATTTCCATGTGTCAAAAAGACAAAACACTTAAGTGGGCCCAGTGAACTTAGCAATAAATTGCTTCCATGCCTTAGCATCTGAAACAATTATCTCAAACTCGGCTAGCTCCAAGAATATGACCGTGACTTCATGTTTGGAAGCATGATCCCTTATGTCAGCCATCCTTGCTGGGAGTAGTCGAAACTGATCCTCTAAAAGGAAGTTACTAACTGCAGCTTGAGCAATCACATTTTTAATCACCCTTTCATCTAAGTTCGTTATCAACGGTATGCTAAGCTCATCCTCCTGAAATCTGGCATGTAATTGTTGCAAGTGTTCTTCATGAGGTGGAAGCTCATCCATCCTCCTCTTAGATGATGTCTGACATCTGTTATAGGTGGTGAGTACTTTCTTAGAAAACTCCCTGCATTTATCTATTGTTTTCTGCACCGCCTCTATAAATTTTTCAGCAGCTCTATTGCTGAAACCTATCAGTTCATACTCAAGCTGAAAACTATCTGGAGTTTTGACTGGTGTGTTTTCCGGAGGCTCCTTGGTTGTTTCCAACCATGTCAATCGTCCTTGAATGAATTCTACAATGTCTTGAGTTTTGTCTTTGAACTTTGTAGTTGTGGCTGAAATTTCTTGCAATCGATATTCTACTTGTTTGACTTTGAATACTTCTCCCTGCGATCTGAACCTGCATCTGATAGATCTTATTTCAGAGAAAAAGAGCATGCTTTGTTAGATGTGTTATATCTGTCCTTTGTTCATTTGCTACATTCAACAACACCTCTAAAGAACTCTTCTGAGCTTCTAATCCCGCCACTTGGGCTTCATATTGTTTTCCTCGTTGATCAACCATAGAATTTTGTGCTTTCATCTCTGCAATTTTGTTTTCCAATTCCCCTTTCTCCCTGCTAAAGTTCATGTTTGACAACTTCAAAGTATCTCACTCTTCTTATAGAATTTGATACTATTGTTGAAGCTTTTCATAGTCTGAAAGAGTATCTTCATACTTTCTCTTAGATTCTCTGCAGACTCTTTCTTCCTTCCTCAAGACCTCTTTCATCTCAACCATCTTACCCTTGAACTGCTCAAGGGTCTCTGTGAGCTTATCAACATTGTGAGCATTTGCAATGCCCAGGGAGGCCAATTGCTTCGGATTATCTTCTACATTTTTCTCTACTGTTATTTCTGCCACTGTGGTGACCGGTGGTTGGTCTCCCATCCTCAGAGTCTTCTCTGTTCTCCATACGATTGACTTCTTTTTTGGATTGAACTATACATCTTCTAGGCATGCAACCTCATGATACTTCGATAGGGTGAATGGCACCAACTCCAGCTCAACTAAAGGGAGATGCCCTCCTGTAAGTATATTTTCGGAAGTGGATGGAAGGTCTTTAGGGTCGTTCTGAACAGGGCTCCGTCCTTGATCCTTACCACCTACATCATCCTGAATTTCCTTGGTTTGTTCCTCTGTGAACCCTCCTTGGTCTTGTACTTCTTGTTCTAGATTCAAAGCTTCTTGAGTTATGGCCCTTTTTAGCTCAACAATCTTTTCTTGGATAGCCTTCTCTTTCTTTCTCTTTTCTTCTTCTTTCTCAATATTGACAGCTTCTTCTTCCTTTTCTCGCTGCGTTTTTTTCAGCTAAGAGCTTTTTGGCCCCTTCTGCTAGTCTTCAGGCAGTGTCTTGTTTTACTCTCCTTTCAACTTCCTCCTCCTAGATCTTTAATTCTATATTGTTGTTTCCACTGCCTTTATCCCCAGCTGCTATGGTCTTCAGTTTTAGCTTCTTGTTCAAGGCGGTTAAGCTATAAATGTTCCTATAAATCTCTTCTTCGTTGTCCACGTAGTTAGCATATTCAAAATTAACTTTGAGTGTTGCCTTACAGGCTGCAACCTTTCCTTGAGAATCATTCCGATGAAATTCCTTTTCACCAAGTGGAAATTTTCCAGCTCCTTAACAAATTCAGGGGCATTCTTGACCTTGGTGAACTTGTAACTATCCACATAGAATGGTAATGGTGGGAACACAACCTTCTTTAAATCAAACAGGCGGCTTCCGAAGCCATTCAGAAAAAAAGCTGTCTAACAACTTCTTTATGAACTATATAATATGTTGCGTACTTTGGTAGCAATGAGGGCGATTTTGTTCCCCCATACATCCTCAAATATGTGCCTTCTTCTGAGAAAAAATAATCCCCATATTATTTAACAGACTCTAAATCTCCCTTAGATAGGCATGGATATTCTTCTAGAAATATCAACTTGTATAAGGGCATCAGGAATTATTCACAGATCATCTTATAGTGATTATGATATTTGTGAAACCCCAACATCTGGTAAGCTATATATATAGTGTCTTTCCCTCCCTTCCATGTACACTTTATCCTTCAAACCGATGGTGGTAAAGTATGTCGTCCACTAAGAAGGAAGGCATATAAAATTCAGACTTGTTGAGGTGCATACCATCTTGGGCTGCCCTGATAGAGGTGTACAAATTTTTGGCTATTATGTGAGCCCAGTTGAAGACTGTTCCTTTCATAGCTATATGGTAGATCAGTGCAATCCACCCAAACTTGTAAAAATTGCCATAAGCTCTGCTATAAATCTTGTTCAACATCAGCACTATTAATCTATATGGAGTCTTTAAATGAGCTGTCTTGTACTCCCCCGACTGCTTTTGTCTAAAATTATTTCCCTCAACCATCATCATCTTAGCTGCGGTAGCGTAATGGAGTTTCAAGCTCTTTACCCACTCTGGTGTCACGCTAATTTCCTTTTCGGGAAAGCCATATGCTATTGATAAAAATGCAGGTACAAAGGATGCAAATCCTTTGTTCTCTGCATCATTCATCAACATCCCTGTTGTGTCTATCCTAGGCAAGATCCATCCAATGACTTCTACACAAGGGAAAATTTTCAGTCTAGTGGATCTTGGTTATCCCGGATCCCAGCACGTTATCATACAGGGCCAGATCTTCTAACCCTGCTTCTGGAACTTTCTTTTCTACCAGCCAGTGATAAATTTGACCCCATTTGAACTCGGGCTCAGCTCCGGTGATTACCTTTGTATCCTCATAAATGATCTCTACCCTTGGTATGGGTGCAACCTCTGCATCTGAGTCATACTCGACAATCTTAGCTCTCTTTTTACCTTCCTTCGTCATGTTGTCTTCTATGAGCAGTAGCTCCAATAACACAAAAAATGTCTTAGTGTTACATTATAAAACTAACTCATGCATTTGCATGAAAGAATAAACTAGATATGATATGCTAGGAAATATGTTCAAAACAATCTCCAGTATTTCGCATTACCCTGATATCCTCAGCCATTAGGTGAAGACAAACGAGGCAAGTCAGTGGGTCAAAGTTTGGTAATAAAAACTTTGGATATAGGCAAACCTCGGCCTCTGTACTCTAGAAAAGAAAATGTGACCTAAATACTCTGAGGATTTTTCGCACTTCGATGCCAAGACTTTGAAAGGTTCACAGCCCAAAAAACCACGCTCCGACGCTCAGGGTGGCAATGCCCTAGGTTCACATCTCCGGGCTTAACATCCCACGGCCAAAAGATAAAGCGCTGAAACCTACGGGGTTTTCCTGAGACGAGGAGACTGTAAACCCTAAAAATTCCCGAAGGCGAGAACCTATTCTGCTCCATACCGACAAAAAGCACGAGCGCTTGAATAATCGTCATAACCTGACCGATTGCAGGAAAAAAATTCTACGGTCGAACGGGTAAAAAATCATCGCAGGTATGGTGGCGAGGGCAAGCTCTAACCCTAAAAGGAAATGACAAAACTTAAAATGAAAGGGAAAACCCCCTTTTAAAGCAAAATTAAGCAAAATGCAAAGATAAATGTTAGCTGTCGCAGCGGTTCGAAAGCTGGCAACCATCCGTTGTAGCAGGATAAAATTGATCGGAAGCCTTTCCGACATCAAACCAAAATTCATTCACCGTAGTGGAAAAAAGGAAATCGGAAGGATACCTGATATGTAAATTAAAACTGCACCCACTGTTGCGGCACAAAGTCGATAAGTTTTCTGTCGTAGTGGCTCAAAAACCAAGAACCATCCACTGTAGCGGGATAAACAAAACTAGAAGCCTTTATGATATTCAAACCAAAATTCACACGCCGTTGCGGCTTGAAACAAAAGAATCTGTCCACTATAGCGGCTCAGAACTTGACAAACCATCCGCTATAGCGGGTCAGAAGCGCATTTCTGCCTTAGTAAAAAATGAAACTATGGAAACTTTTCCATGATATAATAAAACCATAAATGCTGGATTTCAAACTCTAAGCCTAAGAAGAAAAACTAAGATTTTAAAGGGGGTCCTAAAAAAAAGTTAAATTTTTTTTGGGGATAGTTGCAGCAGCAACAATTAGTGACTGGCTGGTGAACACATATCTCTGGAAAAAAAATGACTTTTAAAACCAAAAGATGCTTTACAGTATTCTGTTAAAACAATTCTTCCCAAACTTCTCAAGATTTATTTAAGATGTCCAGACCTTTCCAGGAGCAAGATTTAGAACTTTAACATTGATTATGGTCCACTAGCATAAGGTAACTAGGATTTCCAAAAGTCCCAATAACTCTTCTGAGGCCAAGATATGAGGTTCATTTACTTCTGGATTCAGATTGCTTATAGCTCGGACACCACAGGATCGTAACAGAGTATGGACAGACATATTTGTTTCAGGGATGATTTTAAGGAACCATACTTATTTAAAAGCGTATAAATGTTGGCGAATCTTACCAATTCTTAAAACGCCAACTATAAAATGTTTGGCGATATTTTTCAAAAAATATTTTAATTTCCAAGGATTTTATATCATTTATATAATAATTTGGCGATTTTTAGGGTGAAAAAAAGTTTACCCCATCAAAATTGGGTGAAACAGGGCTTCAAAAAATGCAAAATGGCGAATCTTTTTTTGGAGAAAACTCCCTAAAAATAGCCCATGGGTTAAATTTCACCCCTAAAATTATCTCTGATTTCTTTGTTCGTCATTCCCATGCCATTTGCATTCTTATGATGCTTCTGGACTATTGTCCTTTTGAGTCTTCCTGAGTTGCTTCTTTCATTTGAAACTTGATTTAGGTTCTTCCATCTATAGTGTCCTTTTGTGTGAGAGATAGTTTTCTTTCAGTTCACGGACAGAGAAGAACCTCTAAGCAATCTTATCTAATACTGATTTTATTCAGTATGTTTTTTTATGTATGCTTGTTTCTGGGAGCTTTGACTCTTTTTAGCCTTTTGGCTTTTATTTGTGGCATGGGATCGTTTAAATACTATACATATGTCCACTCTTCTTCCTCTCTGTGGGTCCTTTGCTGTTAGCTTCCTCGGACATATTTTACTGTGTAGTGATTGGAGCCCCAAAATAGTATTCTAGACTCTTCTAACCTTAGACTTTATTTGATAGGGGTTAAAACAGGACTTCAATGTGTTCATAACTCCCATTCAGATAGTCTACCAACTTAAAGAATCTGAATCATGAAATATGTATATTTAATAAGCATCCTTTTGATCAAAATATTTGCATATTTCCCCAAAATTCCAGTGTTCCCCAAATGCCAAAGGTTGTGCTAGTTTATTTGAAAAATGAAAGCAAATAAACAAACTGAAATAAATCAAATTCTAAGAAAACAAATGCAAATAAGGCAAACTAACTACAAATCAAATAAACTAAAATCAAAAGGTTTATTTATGTACAGAAAAGAAAAATCAAGAGCATTAAGAAAAATAAGGTTTGAGAACCAAACCATTTACTAGCAGATTCTCTTCCCACCCCTGCAAATCCTGTAACTTGTAAGTTGAGGGGCCTAACTTTTCTGCAATCTGAAACGAGCCTATCCATAAATGTTGAAACGTAGTGTGCTTGCCCTTTTCATCATGCGGGTGATCCCATTTCAGAACCAAATCACCTACTTCAAACTCTTTCTTCCCGGACTTATGCTTGTCAAACCATCTTTTCACAATTTCTTGTTGATGCTTAAAACTCTCCTTGGACTTGGATCTAGACTCTTCTAATTTCAGCAGAGTGTTGATTCGGGCTTGTAATACTTCACTATTAGATCCTCTAGACACTTGGGCTAGTTGAGAAGAAGGCAATAAAATATTAGGGCGCAGAATGGCTTCCTTCCCATAAACTAAGGTGTAGGGTGACACACCTAAGGAGTTCTTGGGTGTGACTTGATCAACCCAAAGTGCATTTGGAAGAGCTATGTACCAGCTTCTCTGGTTTTCTATGACGGTCTTCTTTAGAATTCGAATGAAACTTTTATTAGTAGATTCAGCTAACCCATTACCTTGTGGATAATAGTTAGCAGAATAATTCAATTTAATTCCTTTCTCATTTGCAAATGTAGTAAGTCTAATAGACGAAAAATAAGATGCAT
The DNA here is from genome assembly GCA_001517045.1 of Pseudotsuga menziesii. NCBI lineage: Eukaryota > Viridiplantae > Streptophyta > Pinopsida > Pinales > Pinaceae > Pseudotsuga > Pseudotsuga menziesii. The sequence goes on from LPNX010322218.1 coordinate 558,533, forward strand.
TATTGAAAACCAGGGAAATTGGAACCCCAAACCTAGTCATAATATGGTCTTGCAAAAATTCTATGACTGCATCTTCATTTACTTTTCATAACGGGATGGCTTCCACCCATATGGTGAAGTAGTCTGTTGTTGTGAGGATATATTTGTGTTGTAATGAGGAATTTGGATTAATCTCTCCAATAATATCAATCCCCCATTGCTCGAATGGTTCAGAAATAATAAATGGTTTTAATGGCTCAGCTGCTTTCGTTTGTCTCCCACATCTCCTTTGGCATGTATCACATTTTCTAACATAAGCGTGGGTGTCCTTGAACAATGTTGGCCAAAAGTATCCAGCTCTTAGAATCTTATGAGCTGTAGTATCTCGAGAAAAAATGACCTCCAATAGGGCCATCATGCAATTCTTTAACTACTTTGGTTGCGTCTTCTTGTTCTAAACATCTGAGGAAAACTCCATCATAATTTTTTCTGAACAACACTCCATCGATTATCTGATATGATGCAGAATTTAAGCGCAAGGCCCTTCTCTGCTTGGAATTCCAATGTTCAGGAAAATAACCTTATTGGAGATAGTGAACCAAATCTCGATACCAAGATTCTGGAGCTAAAAATATGGGACACACATCAACCATGTGCAGCTCCGTCTCATTCTCCCATTCATTCTCTTCATTATCCTGACTTTCAACCATTAATTTGCACAGACCCTGTCCTTTGATGATAGTTGTTGGCTTAAATTCCAAGTCATACTCTTGCAAGGTTGTAACCCAGTTCCCTCTTCTTTCTCCTAACTCTTTTTGTACAAAAAGATTCCGGATTGTCGGGTGAGGTACAATAACTTTGGTTCTGTTCTTTAGTAGATATGGCCTGAATTGCTTTACCCCCTTGAACAATGCATAAGCTTGTTTACCAACAACGCGGTAATTCAACTCAACACCTTGTAGTCTAGTGCTCATGAATTATATAGGGTACTCGTCTCCCCCTTCTTCTTTCTATGTAAGCACTGTTGCTAATGAGTTGTCTGAAGCAAAAGTGTATAAGATGAAATATTTCTCAAAATTTGGAATTTTGAGAGAGGGTGCATGAGTTATTGCTGCTTTGATTTTGTCTAATGCACCTTTCTCTAAGTCGATCCATTTAAACCGAGCACTTTGCTTAATCATTTGTTGCAGAGGTTTGACTATCTGAGCAAAATCGGGCACAAACCTTCACACAAAGTTTATGGTCGCCATAAAAGATTGCATTCCTTTCTTATTGTGGGGAAAAAGGATCCATGCTATAGATTTAATCCTTTCTGGGTCTATTGAGACCCCTTTCTTAGAAATTATATGACCCAAAAGCTTTCCGTCTAATACGACAAACACACATTTCTTTGGATTTAAAGAAATACAGTATTTCCGACAACGTTCAAAAATTTGCTTTAAATGAAACATGTGTTCTTCTCTGCTTTTGGAATAAATTGTAATGTCGTCCATATACACTACCACGCTTTGGCCAATAATCTCGTGGAAAGCTATATCCATGGACCTCAGGAATCTGTCTTCTTCTACTGCCAAAACCTGGTTCTAGCCTGAGCAACCGTTTAGCAGAGAAAATAATTCTGATCCTGAGACCATCTGCAATATTTGTTCCATGGGCGGGACTGGGTAGTTATCTTTATCGGAGGCACGATTCAAGTTTCTAAAGTCCACACAAAGTCTAATCTCACCAGACTTTTTCCTTACTAGTACTAAATTAGAAACCCATTCAGAATGTCTGACTTTAAAGATAATTCTTGCATCAAGCAGCTTCCTCACTTCGCTTTGAATCAAAGGTTCCAGCTTCGGGTGCATCTTTCTTAACGGCTGCTGGAATGGCTTGACTCCTGCTTTGATTGGAACAACATATTGTATAATGTGGGTGTCATATGTCTTAAGATCTTCATATGTCCAAATAAAGACGTCTTTGCAATGTTTAAACAAGTTAAAGAATTTGTGCCTTTCTCCAGGTGAGCAACACTTTCCTAGGTTTACATATTTAGGCTCAGCTTCTGATCCCAAATTTACCAGCTCAAATTGCATAGATGAGCTGTGCATATTGACATTAGATGGTCTTCTAGACTTGTTATTTAGATCGAACATCCCTTCCAAAGTTCTAACTCCTTTGGGTATAAAATTTCCACTTCGAAGGTTTGCTTGATGTTCTTCGTCATCAATTACGACTCCCTTGAAATTCTCATCATTTGTCAGAAATTCTAAGATCTGCAGGTCGTCATCGAACACTCTTAGATTTGTCATTTTATTTGGTAAAGCAGGCCTGAAAATTAATTCAATAGAACATCGATTATTAGTTGGAACAAGCATGGCGGCTGATGTAGCTAATAAGTCAGCTGTTGCATTTTTTAGCCTAGGAATCGAAACTATATTAAATGCATCGAATTCATTAGCAAACCCTCGAATTCGTTTTGGTGACCATTTAGATGTGGGGATAAACAATGGATTGTATTTCAAACTTGTTTGATAATAATTTCTGAATCTCCATATACTTTTATATTCTTAACCTTGAATTCAATTGCCTTTTTTAGTCCTTGTATTAATGCTTCGTATTCAGCTGTATTATTCGTGCATTCAAATTCTAATCTACACGAAAGAAAATGTTTATTTATTTTTGGATCCATCAGGATACAACCATCTCCTGATCCTTCCTGTGTTTTTGAACCATTAAAGTACAGTACCCAGAAATTATCTGCTAATTCTACTGAACTATTGCTACTTACTACATCTAAAACTAAACTAACTATGTTACAATCAACTTTATCAGCCTGCAAAAACTGAAGGAGATCGGGTTGCATATCTAATCCATTATTGGTTTCTTCAGCTTTGTAATTCCCTAGTTCTAACTCAATGAAATAATTCCCCAACACCGGGTGTGAAAAATTTACCGACTCATTCTTTCCTTCTAATTGTGTCACATTGTGTCTCATATGCGGCTCTCTCAATACTTTAATTTGATTTTGACATCCTTGATAGGGTAACCATAAATGAGACCAATCAGTTGGAAAATATCCATCTAGTTTCGCAGACTAGTCTTGGCTCAAGATCAATCCATAAGCTTCTAGTATGTTAGCCACCATGATGTCTGTAAATTGCCGTACTCTCTCATCTGCAGATAAATGTATCAACACATCTTCCATTTCTCCTACCACCTTCATAGTTGTTCTGACCAACTGTATTATCTTGCCATTAGATGGCTTGGGTTGGCCATTTATCCTTTTACACACCAACAAAGGCATAACATTTGCAGATGCTCGTGAATCAACCAAACAGTTGTGCACATTATGATTGAAAATCTCAAATGTAAGTAGAAAAGGTAAAGTTATGGATTTGGACTTTCCCCCAATACTGGCTTCGCTGATTTCTTCTTCAGACTGAACATTTTATTAAGGTTTACTGATTGGTGGGTTTAATGCTTCCAAAAGTTTCTTCTTTTGCTGGGGTAAACTACACATCTCAAACAAAGAAATATTAGCCTTGGTCTTCTTGATGTCTTCTATTATATCGTACCCCATCTCATACTCTGTTGAGTTTTTCTTCACACCTTCTACTTTTCTTTCAGTATCCTTTACGGGCTTACTGATAGTTGGAGTATTCTTCCTAGTTATGACCAAATCCAGTATAATTTGGGTCTGAGTGTTATTTCTAACTTTCTTCAAGTTTTCTTGAATTCTTTTAATCTTGGGCAGCAGTGTGTTATCTTCAATTATTGGACCCTTGCTCCTGGTTGTGACATTAACATCTGACAGTTGTATCTCTTCATTAGGTTCTTCTTCTTTTAAACCCAGCATAGGTGCGCAATCCCACAGGACCATGGTAGTCTCTTGTGATTCGTGCATTTTTTCTTCCTCATCCATAGGCTCATTTAATTTAGAATCAAGTAACTGATTCATAACTAAAGTCATAGAATTTATCCACTGTGGGAAATGTTTTTTAGAGTGAGTCTGTTAATGGAAAGTGCATAATTTATCCATCCCAACCTTAGTGAGATTCATGACAGAAGGATTGTGTGTAGGCGGTTGGGAGGAACAACTTTCGTCTTTTCTCTTATAATAGGGATTGAATTGCTTCTTGGATTCTCTCTCCTTTTCCATATCAACAATCTTATTGGACAACTTTTGGACCATCTTGACTTCTCCCTCCAATTCATTTGATCGTTCATCCTTGGGTCTGGTCAATAACAGAGGCTTCTTACTACTGAAGGTCTTTGTTTCTGGCTCCACCAGATACTTGTTTACGCTTTCTATCTCAGCCTCTATCTTCTTAACCTCTTCATATGTCAGGGCCAAGAGCCAATGTGTAATATTCGATTAAAGTCTCTTTAGCGGGTTTTATGGCTGCGTTGAAATTGTTTAAGTGAGCAGCAAATCCATGAGTAAAGTCCTGCACTTTTTCTTTCTTTTCCTTTTTTAGAGCCAATAGTTCTTTCATCAAAGCAATAATAGTTCTTTGGCTACAAAACTTGTTTTTAAAAATTATTTCAAAAGTGTCCCAGTCTGTGATTGAATTGGCCTATAATCCAAAATACCATGACACTGCTTTACCTTTGAGAGTATGAGGAAAAATCCTACAAACCATATCCTCATGTTCAACTGCTAGTTCTTCCAAAACCAAGAAAAACCTCTATAGCTTGTCCCAACGCAGACTGGTTAACTGACAATTGGCTCACTTGTTTCACAACCGAGTCCACAGGTTTGGTACTTGTACATCCCACAATACCATCGGCATGTGGCCCAGGCTTGACCTTGGGGTCGAAATTGGAGCTTGGAGAATTAGGTATAATCTTTTACAAAATTCAGGATTGAGCATAGATCAAATCCAACTCTTGTGCCCTAAAAATAGCCTGGGGCCTCGTTTTGAACTCTGAATGTCGAAACATGCTTCGCTATTTAAGGTAATAAAGATTTGAGGAACCACTCAAGAAGAAAATTTGGTGGTATAAAAGCTTTGATTAACCATTTCCGTCTACGCCGCTCTTGAATATGATCCGAAATGTGTGTGGCTTTATCTTGCTGGAAGGTAGACAAGAGTTTGGTACTGACATCGTAACGTACGGGTAGCTGGAAATGATTAAGGAAAGTCAGCGTAAGATCATCAAACGTAACATAAGCCCCCACGGTAACTCTATATACCATTTCGCTGCAGGGCCCGTTTGGGTGCGTTGAAATAGCCTCAAACGAATGGAATCGTCATGTAAGGAATTAGAAGAGCACCAAAGGTGGAAAGTGGTGACATGCTCACCAGGATCTTCACAAGCCTTACCTTCGAACTTGGTAATGTCCGAAGGAACCTTGTTAGGGACAATCGGCCATGCTGGGTTATGAGACACAGGATCATTCATCAATATTGACAAGTCAGGTAAGTTCAAAGTTGCAAGGAAAGGGAGCCTCAGTTGAGCCGGTCGATTCCACACTCCATGGTAGTTTTGATTCGTGTAAGGTTGATTGCTATAAATACCAGGGCCTTGGCCATAATAACCTCCTCCCATTTGACCCATGTAGGGTTGCATGGAAGGATTATGATGTGGGGTGCCTTGATTATGAGGCGCTGCAAAGCCATAATTGGAAGAGTAAATGGGCTGTTGATACCCGTACCCATACGGTTGATATTTTTGTTCATAGTGCGGTCCATATGAATGTCCATGAGAAGCTCCATAAGGTGTTCCATGGGATGTACCATGAGAATGTCCATAGTTAAGGTTATGGAAGCTCTAGAAGCTGGAACATGAGACAATCTAGAAACATGTACATGACCTGCTGACACAACAGAAGGTACTTGACTCTGAGATAGTACCGTGCAAACAGTCACAGAATGAACATGGCTAGTAGCAACAATTTGGTTTGAAGGCCCACGTGAACTAGGGGGAGGATGAGTTGTTAAAAACGCATTTGAAGGAAGAAGGTTTGAAGACGAAGGGACATGTGAAGGAATATAAGTGGTGTTCCCAATGTTCATTCGTCTCGGTTCTGGTATCCTCATAGGATTACTAACACTAGGTCTAGGATGAACATGTGAAGTTTCCTCCACCATAGGGATGGAGGATGCAATGTGACTAGTGCCCCCAAATATCTCCGCATGGAAAGGGATGGGAGTGCCCCTAGGCGTAGTGCTAGGAGCAAATTTTGACTCAACACGATGCGCCGAATCGGATGCAGGGATATCAGACATGTCATATCTAACATGACTAGTGCTTACAGGTTCATGGTGAGTCTTGTCTCCCGGAAACCAATACCGGCGACCTGTGAATGAGGGATCATAACTAGATCGTGAAGGTTGTTCATGTGAAGCATCATATGTGCTAATAGGATCTTCCTCCCCAACCTCGTGAGGTGGAGAAGACATCTCTGGAATCTCATCCTCATGATCTCCCATGGTGTGTGAATGAAAGTGAGAAGTAGTCCGCTGGAACTATTTGGTTCTCTCTCCCAAAGGAGGAGGAGAAGTGGAAGGTGGAAGTCCTGCTAAACGACGAGAACGGCAGGGTGCTGCGCCCGAATCCACAATGACTCAAAAAATAAAAAGACTCGATCTAATTACGCAAACCCTAGGAAAACTAGCGTGCACAGAGCATACACCTATAAAATGTAAAGCCAAATTGCAAGAAAAAAAGGGTAGGATATGTGAGATCCCAAATGAAGCAGGTATGTCTCACCTAGGAGAGGCTTGACACTCCCATACACAACAAGCGGAGGTTCATAACCAATTATAGTGGCCCTTAGGTTCAACGCATATAGCGATTGTGTTTTTCGACCCCTACCTGGCCAGGACACCTGCAGAATAACCTCTGCAAATACCCCCTCGATTACCTAGGTAAGGAAACTAAGGTCACCTTGATATAATAAATGCTCAGACAGACAGTCGCAGGAAGGATTGACCGTATGGGAAAGGTAGAAAAGCCCAAAACTCTCGAAAGAGCCCCCAAATACGAATACAATCCTGGAAATATCTCCAGTGCTACTCAGTTACAACCAGGGGTCATCCCAATCATAACTGCTCACACTACCTCATGCTTAACTCCCTTGTAAGAGGAGGATCCTGAGAACACTAATTATAAAAAGGATTTCACACTCTCACTTGGACAGACATCTAATTATTTTTTTTAGTGGTCTTGGAGAATTGACTCACAATGAACTATTCCAAGACCCTAAAACCTAATCTTGTTGGTGCACCCTAAAAAATAAAAGAGTGTAATTCAGTTTATTATGCGTTGATTTTAATTGGCTTTATTACTCAAAGGGTAAATGGTCATGCAACTAATGATGTTATGACACAACAAGAAGTAAAATGCACACTTAACAACCAATGCAAATGCACTGTGTCGAATGAAAAACAAGGTATGCTACTACGTGAAGTGCAAATTTTTTCCTTCAAATGTATATGCAATCATTTCCTATATGAAAATCTGACTAATATTCACCAAGCAATCCTAATGCAAGTACCATGCTAAATGCAAAATGCAAAAAAGCAAAATGTTTTTGTATTTTTGAATTAAATGAGATAAAAAGAAAAAGTATGACGCTACAACCCTCAGACTCTGCAAGCACTCACAAACAACAGCCAAACAAAGCACCAAGGTAAAAGAGACCTAATGCACTAATCCCAAAACAAAAAATAGAAAATGAAATGACAGGAACATTTTTCAAAAATCAAATAAAAAAGAGTCTATGGTCAGAAACAGAGGGGAGATACAGACTCCAGAAGCATCAAAGAAGACTCAGTAATCACCCAAACTCACCCAACAACACGTAATCTTCCCAAAAAAGTAAAAATAAGGGCATACGGGACCGTTCTTAGTAAACCTGTGTACATACGCGATTTTTCCAGGAAAACTCGCGTGTATACGCGACTGTGAAAGCAAAACCCGCGTATAGGAAGAAAAAGATAGAAAAATAAGGTAAATGGAAAAACTGAGACAAAATTTACTTCTCTAGGATACTACTGGGTAATCATGCCCCCAGACTCCACACAGAAACATAAAGATTAGAGCAATAAAAGCACATTGAATGCCGAAAACCCCCAAATAAAAACAACTAGGAACCTCCCTAGTATGGTCGCCAATTCTGTTACGAAGAAAACTTGCTATGGCTTGGGGTGTACCACAACAGTCAGAGAAACCGCATAAATCAATCCCTTCCCCATATGCAATAGAAATAAAACATCTAACACTAAAGGATCGTGAAACATACCTTGTTCCAGACGGTTGTAGTAGATCCCCATTGAGCTTTTTCCAATCCCGCTTGCGTTAGCAATTTACTCTCAACAACAGTAAACAAGGAAAGCATGCTATATAATATAGTGTTAGGCCTAATCTAGAATATATAATCAATGATACATAAGCAATTAAACACGTCCATGGATTCAATATTCATTTAAATGCACATCATTGGACAGGAAAAGATATTTCTATTAATAAAATCAGAGATTACATAAGTGACAACCTCTGTCGGCACATCTACGAACCAGAGAAACTGAGTCCTCCATCTAGGCCTCCACCACCTCAATCCTCCATCTCTCGATATCAATCTCACAAGAAAAAGCAAGATTTGGAAGAACACAAAGTGCTCCAAGGGACAAAGGGATGCATACACAAGAATAAGCAAGCTATGGCAATAATGGACTATAGTTTTCTTGCTCTTCAATTCCTCTTCTTCAATGTATCCAAAGGGTTCCTTATATAGTGCTTCAATAGGGTAATGGAAGGTCAAATCCGAGCAATCTCAAGGAATATGGAAGGCCAAGAGACAAGTGATTCAGATCCACATCAAGGAAAACTCAAAAAACATTTGGCCTTTTACACACATCCCGATGTATGCGGGTTTAGGGGTAATATCCGCGTATATACGTGAGAAAGGAATTAAAAGTCATGTACAACAAATGATGAGTATTTTTAGGGATGACCTTGGAAACATCAAAGGTACAAAATAGTCCATGGGGTCCAAAGAGTCTGCAGAGGGACATGGAAGGCCATAAAAGTGTGATCAACCATGTGTGCTAAAATCAGCTGTAACAGCTAGCTCCAAGAATCTGACCATGACTTCATGTTTGGAATCCTGAGCCCTTATGTCAGCCATCCTTGCTGGGAGTAGTCAAAATTGATCCTCTAAAAGGCAGTTACTAACTGCGGCTTGAGAAATCACATTTTTAATCACCCTTTCATCTAAATGCTTTATCAACTGTATGCTAAGCTCATCCTCCTGAAATCTGGCATGTAATTTCTGCAAGTGCTCTTCATGAGGTGGAAGATCGTCCATCCTCCACTTAGATGATGCCTGACATCTGTTATTGGTAGTGAGTACTTTCTTAGAAAACTCCCCACATTTATCTATTTTTTTCTGGATTGCCTCTATCAATTTTTCAGCAGCTCTATTGCTGAAACCGATCAGTTCATACTCAAGTTGCAATCTGTTTGGAGTTTTGACTGGTGTGTTTTCTGGAGGTTCCTTGGTTGTTTCCAACCATGTAAATCATCCTTGAATGACTTCTACAACATCTTGAGTTTTGTCTTTGAACTCTGTAGGTGTGGCTGAAATTTCCTGCAATCGATATTCTACTTGTTTGACTTTGAAGACTTCTGCCGCGATCTGAACCTGCATCTGATAGATCTTATTTCTAAAAAAAAGAGCATGCTTTGTTAGAGGTGTTATATCTGTCCTTTGTTCATTTCATACCTTCAACAACACCTCCAAAGAACTCTTATGAGCTGATAATCCTGCCACTTGGGCTTCATATTGTTCTACTCGCTGATCAGTCGTAGTCTTCTGTGCTTTCATCTCTGCAATTTCGTTTTCCAATTCCCCTTTCTTTTGCTAAGTTTCATGTTTGAAAACTTCAAAGTATCCCACTCTTCTTCTGGAATTTTATACTCTTGTTGAAGCTTTTCATAGTCTGAAAGAGTATCTTCATAATTTCTCTTAGATTCTCTGCAGACTCTTTCTTCCTTCCTCAAGACCTCTTTCATCTCGGCCATCTTACCCTTGAACTGCTCAAGGGTCTCTATGAGTTTATCAATATTGTGAGAATTTGCATATGCATTTGCAATGCCCAGGGAGTCCAATTGCTTCAGATTATCTTCTACATTTTTACTACTGTTCTTTCTGTCACTGTGGTGACCAGGGGTTGGTCTCCCATCCTCAGAGTCTTCTCTATTCTCTGTACAATTGACTTCTTTTTTGGATCAAACTATACATCTTCTAGGCATGCAACCTCATAATGATTCAATGGGGTGAATGGCACCAACTCCAACTCAACTAAAGGGATATGCCCTCATGTAAGTACATTTTCGAAAGTGGATGGAAGGCCTTCAGGATCATTCTGAACAGGGCTCCGTCCTTGATCCTCACCACCTACATCATCTTGAATTTCCTTTGCTTTTTCTTCTGTGAACCCTACCTAGTATTGTACTTCTTGTTCCAAATTTAAATCTTCTTGAGTTATGGCCCTTTCTAGCTCAACAATATTTTCTTGGATAACCTTCTCTTTCTTTCTCTTTTATTCTTGTTTCTCAATCCTGACAGCTTCTTCTTCCTTTTCTCACTGCTCTTCTTTAGCTAAGAGATTTCTATCCCCTTCTGCCAGTCTTCAGGTAGTCTCTTCTTTTACTCTCCTGGCAACTTCCTCCTCCTGGCTCTTTGATTCTAGATTGCTGCTTCCACTACCTTTATCCCCAACTACTATGGTATTTAGTTTCAACTTCTTGTTCAAGGCGGTCAAGTTGTAAATGTTCCTATACATCTCTTCTTCTTTGTCCATGTTGTCAGCATACTCGAAATTTACTTTGAGTGCTGCCTTATAGGCTGCAACCTTTCCTTGAGAATCATTTCGGTGAAAGTACTTTTCACCAAAATGGAAATTTTCTAGCTCCTTAACAAATTCAAGGGCATTCTTGACCTTGGTGAACTTGTAACTACCGACATAGAAGGGTAATGGTGGCAACACAACCTTCTTTAGATCAAATTTGTGGCTTCCGAATCCATTCAGAAAAAGTTTTCTAACAACTTCTTTGTGAACTATATAATCTATTGTATACTTTAGTAGCAATGAGGGCACTTTCGTTCCCCCACACATCCTCAAATACGTGTCTTCTTATGAGAAAAAATAATCCCCATATTCCTTAATAGACTCCAAAGCTCGCTTAGATAGGCATGGATATTATTCTAGAAAGATGATCTTGTATAAGGGCATCAGGAATTCTTCACAGATCATCTTATAGTGATTATGATATTTGTGAGACCCCAACATCTAGTAAGCTGTATATATAGGGTCTTTCCCTCCCTTCCATGTACACTTTAGCCCTTCAAAATGATGGCAGTAAAGTATGCAGTCCACTAAGAAGGAAGGCATATAAATTCAGACTTGCTAAGGTGCAGACCTTCTTGGGATGCCTTGATAGAGGTGGACAAATTTTTGGCTATTATGTCATCCCAGTTGAATACTGTTCCTTTCATAGCTATATGGTAGATTAGTGCGATCCACCCAAACTTGTAAAACTTCCCATCAGCTCCGCCATAAATCTTGTTCAACATCAACACTATTAATCTGTATGGGGTTTTTAGATGAGCTGTCTCGTACTCCCCCAATTGCTTGCGTCTAAAAGTCTTTCCCTCAACCATCATCATCTTAGTTGTGGTAGTGCAATGGAGTTTCAAGCTCTTCATCCACTTTGTTGTCACACTAATTTCCTTTTCGGGAAAGTTGTATGCTGCTAATAAAAATGCGGGTGCAAAGGATGCAAATACTTTGTTCTCCACATTGTTCATCAACATCCCTGTTGTGTGTATCCTAGGCAGGATTCATCCAATGAATTCTGCATAAGGGAAAATTTCCGGTCTAGTGGTCACCTTGGTTATCTCGAATCTCAACACATTATAATACAGGGCCAGGTCTTCTAACCCTGCTTCTGTAACTTTCTTTTCCACCAGCCAGTGATAAATCTACCCCATTTGAACTTGGGCTCAGCTCCAGTGATTGCCTTTGTATCCTCATAAATGATATCTACCCTTGGTACGGGTGCAACCTTTGCAACCTCTGCATCTGAGTCATACTCGACAATCTTAGCTCTCTTTTTACCTTTCTTCGTCATGCTATCTACTATGAGTGGTAGCTGCAACAACACAAAAAATGTCTTAGTGTTACATTATAAAACTAACTCATGCATTTTAATGAAAGAATATAACAAACTGGATATGATATGCTAGGAAATCTGTCCAAAATAATCATCAGTATTTCGCATTACCCTCATATCCTCGGCCATTAGGTCAAGACAAACGATGCAGGTCAGTGGGTCAAAGTTTGGCAATAAAACCTCTAGACATAGGTAAACCTCGGCCTCTGTACTCTAGAAAAGAAAACGCGACCTAACTACTGCGAGGATTTTTCTCCCTTCGACACCAAGACTCTAAAAGGTTCATGGCCAAAAAAACCACGCTCCGATGCTCAGGGTGGCAATGCCCTAGGTTCACATCTTTGGGCTTAACATCCCATGGCCAAAAGATAAAGCGCTGAAACCGATGGGGTTTTCCTGAGACGAGGAGACTGTAAACCCTAAAAACGCCTGAAGGCAAGAACCCAGTCTGCTCCATACCGGTGAAAAGCTCGGGCGCTTGAATAATCGTCATAACTTGACCGAATGTGGGAAAAAACTTCTACGGTCAAACGGGTAAAAAATCATCACTGGTATGGCAATGAGGGCAAGCTCTAACCCTAAAAGGAAACGACAAAACTTAAAATGAAAGGGAAAACCCCCTTTTAAACCCATAATCAAACCTACCCAACCTTTCTCGGGAGAACCACCAACAAAAGCTCAAAAAACATATTTAACTCGTCAAACCAACACAAATGGATGAATAACCTACCTAGTAGTGGACATGTAGTCGGAGGTACTCGGTAAGGACGTGCCACGTAAGCTCCATAGGTAATCTCCACCAATCGCATGAACTGTAGGATGGGATAAAATCGCAACAAAACATTCAACCCTTCACCATAAAAGCGATGGTAAAAACATTGTTCCCCGGGCATAAATAGACATTTGCTAGCGAAAAACCTTTAAATGTGGTAGGTAAAACCATTAAATTCACACGCACATAGCCAAACGCCGTTGGTGCCAAACATATCGTATCGAGCGGTGAATGATAAGTCAACATGCAATGAGCCCCGACAACGATGGCTTGATAACTCCCAACACAGCTGCAACATCGACTTAAGACTCAACAATGCACCCAACTTATGCTGCAACTCCGGTAGTCAAAGGGTATCTGGCACCGATACAGGAAGGCTATTTCCATAGTGGCTCAACAACAAAATTTCTTTTGCCGAAGCGGGAGTGGTGAGATTCGGACGATCGATGAAAACCACCCCCGCCGTTGCGGCAGAGTGACAGAAAATCATCCGACGAAGCAAGCGTAGAAAATCAGAAGAAGATTTGATCCTTAATACAATTTCCCACCCGCCGTTACGACTCGGACCCAAAGGAAATTCCCATGTAGGGGAAAGAGAGATCAGATAACACTTTAGGGAAAACCTCCACTGTAGCGGCTCGAGGAAAAGAATTCGCCTGTCATTGCGGCCAATCTCTCAACAAATTAAGTGAAAGGAAAAGATAAACGTTAGCCACCATAGTGGTTCGAAAGCTGGCAACCATCCACTGTAGCGAGATAAAATTGATCAGAAGCCTTTTCGATATCAAACCAAAATTCATTCATCGTAGCGGAAAGAAGGAAATTGGAAGGATACTCGATATGTAAATTAAAACTGCACCGGTTGTTGCGGCACAAAGTTGATAATCTTTCCCCAGTAGCTGCTCAAAAACCGAGAACCATCCGTCGTAGTGGGATAAACAAAATTGGAAGCCTTTCCGATATTCAAACCAAAAGTCACCCACCGTTGTAGCTTGAAACAAAATAATATGTTTACTGTAGTGGCTCAGAACTTGATAAACCATCTTCTATAGTGGGTTAGAAGTACATTTCTGCCTTAGTAAAAAACAAAACTTTGGAAACTTTTCCATGATATAAACAAACCATAAATGATGTATTTCAAACTCTAAGCCTAAGAAGCAAAACTAAGATTTTAAAGGGAGTCCTGAAAAAAAGTAAAATTTCTTTTGGGGATAGTTGCAGCAGCAACATAGGGGAAATACCATGGGAAAATACTACGGTTAACCCTATACCATGGGTTCGCAAAACTGTTGGCCAACAAACATCCCAAAAACTTTTCTCGGGGGCAGCAGGTCGCTGCTCCCAAACCCCCTTTTTGGGGGCATTTCCCCAAACCCCAAGGTTGGGGAATGAGTGTGTAGTACACCTGGGGTACAAACATGACTGAATAGAATCTCTAAATCTAGAAGATCAGTCTCCACAACCAATAGTCTCCCACTTGAAGATTGATCACAACAACTCCACCGCCGCTGCACTTGCTGGACTATGCTCTGGACCTTGGACTTGGAAAATTTCTTATTTCCACCTTCATGCTTGAAGGCTAACAAAAATTGAGTAGGAACTCAGTTTCTCTTTAGTTACTCCCTTTGTCAACATGTCTGTAGGATTTTGGCTAGTATGTATCTTTTCCAGTTTTAATAGTTCTTGATCCAGAACAAATCTTATGAAGTGGTACTTGAGCTGTATATGTTTAGTTCTTGAATGAAAGGCTGAGTTCTTTGAAAGATGAATGGAACTATGGATGTCACTATACAACCTGCTATTCTCCTGCTTCTTACCTTATTCCTCCATGAACCTCTGCAACCAAATCATCTCCTTACTAGCCTCTGTAGCAGCAACAGACTATGCTTCCGTTGTTGAAATTGCAACAACCTATTACAGTTTTTAAATCCAGCTTATTGTTGTTCCACCCATAGCAAACACATACCCTGTGGTTCTCCTCCTGCTATCTTTATCACCAGCCATATCTGCATCAACATATCCCTGTAGAATAGTGTCTGAACCTCCAAAACATAATGCATGAGAAGTGGTACCTCTCAAATACCTGAGAATCCACTGTACTACTTTCCAATGCTATTTACCTAGATTATTCATATACTTGCTCACAACTCCTAGTGCATGTGCAATATCTGGTCTTGTGCACACCATGGCATACATCAAACTTCCAACCGCTGATGAATAGGGAATCCTAGACATGTAATCTATCTCTTCCCGTGTCTCTGGACACATCTCCTTACTTAGTTTGAAATGTCTAGATAAAGATGTACTAACTGGTTTTTCACTCTGTATTCTAAACCTCTGTAACACCTTTTCTATGTACTCACCTTGAGACAACGTCAATTTGTGATTTTTCCTGTCTCTTGTTATTCTCATACCAAGGATTTGCTTTGCAGCACCCAAATCCTTCATCGCAAATGATTTATCTAGTTTTCTTTTGAGCACATTTATATCCTGCATGTTAGACCCTGCAACAAGCATGTCATCCACATACAATAACACGATAATATATCTTCCATTATCTAGCCTCTTGAAATAAACATAGTGGTCAGAATGACATCTATCATAACCTTGTTCTGTCATAAACTTATCAAATTTTAAATACCACTGCCTTGGAGCTTGCTTCAAGCCATACAAGATCTTCTTCAACCTGCAAACCAAATTCTCCTTCCCTTTGACCTCATACCCCTGTGGCTGCTGCATATAAATCTCTTCCTCAAAATCCGCATGGAGAAAGGCTATTTTTACATCTAATTGTTCAAGATGCAAATCTTCTACTGCCACTAGACTTAAACTAGTTCTAATTGAAGTCATTTTAACAACAAGAGAAAATAATTCATCAAAGTCTATACCTTTGTTTTGTGAAAACCCCTTTACAACAAGTCTAGCCTTGTACCACTTATTTCCTCCATCTTCTTCCTTCAACCTGTAAACCCATGTATTCTACAATGCCCTTTTTTATGCAGAAGACTGAACCAAATTCCAAGTCTGGTTTCTTACCAATGAGGCCATCTCCTCATTCATTCCTTGCTCCCACTTCTTTCTAGTTTCTACCTGCATTGCCTCTTCATAACATTCTGGTTCATCGGAATCAATCATCAATAAATAATACAGTGAAGGAGGGAATTGTTCAGGGGGTCTACTTAACTTGGTATATTTTCTTACATTTGCAGGAGTTTCAGGTACCTGCTGCTGCTCTTGATTTTCGGGTGCCTTTGGAACTTCATTTTCTTTGATATCATCAAGCAATGTGTACTATGTGTTTTCCTTTTCCTCTTTCTTTCCCTGCAACTGGTCTTTGTACATAACCTTTTCATTGAATACTACATCCCTGCTCCTAATGATTTTGTGTTTTTCATAATCCCATAAACGATAACCAAAATCATCAACCTCGTATCCGATAAAGGTACATTTCTTGGATTTAGCCTCAAGCTTTGTTCTATCATTTTTATCAATATGGACAAATGATTCACAACTAAAATTTCTCAGAAATGAGTATTTTACTTGTTTAGCTATCCATGCCTCCTCTGGAATCCCACCATCCAAAGCACCTGAAGGCCCTTTGTTTGTTAAATAAACAACAGTGTTTACAACATCAACCCAAAACTGTAAGGGAAAACTTGCATACAATATCATATACCTGGCATGCTCCGTGATCATTCTGTTCATCCTTTCGAACACACCATTTTCTTGTGGTGTTTTAGGGACTATCTTCTCTCTGCGAATCCCATTTTGTGAATAATAATTGTCAAACTCCTTGTTGTAGTACTCACCTCCATTATCAGATCTGAGACATTTCAACATTTTTCTTGTCTCATTCTTAGCCAAATATTTCCACTTCTTAAAAAGATCAAACACATCATATTTCTGTCTAATTCAATAAACCCGAGTTTTTCTAGTTGCATCATCAATAAAAGTTACATAATAATGAGATCCAGCAAGAGATTGTACCTGAGCTGGTCCCCATACATCTGTATGGACAAGCTCTAACTTTTCACTCTTCTTTTGTCTCCCAACCCTGAGAAATCTAACTCTCTTATGTTTTCCATAAACATAGTTTTCACATAATTCCAAACTTACCTGCTTCAGATCTAGAAGTAGTTTCCTTGAGTGGAGAAGCTGCATCCCCTTCTCACTCATGTGGCCAAGCCTATGATGCCACAATGCCACACTTGTTTCTGAGGAATCTACAGAGATTGAATAATCAGTATTATGAGGACATAAATATAATGTACGTACCCTGTCTCCTTTTGCTATTACCAGTGATCATTTAGTGATATTTCGCCATGTTTCTCCAAACATAGATAAACAACTGTTATCTCCCAACTGCCCTTTTGAGATCAGATTTCTTTTCATAGCAGGAATGTTCCTTACATCTTTTAGCAGCCATTCACTTCCATTATTTAAGTTAATCTGTACCTTACCCTTTCCAACAATTTTACATGGTTCATCATCCCCCAATAAAACATGTCCAAAATCACCCTAAACATAATCATGAAATAATTTCCTATGGGGTGTAGCATGACATGAAGCCCCTGAATCTACTACCCAGTAATCACTAGTATTACCTAATGCAAGAATCAAAGCATCTTGTAACACATCAACTGCTACATTCTCTTCATGAGTAGTCTCTTGCTTTCTATCTCCTTTCTTCTTTGGAGCTCTGCAGTATTTCTTTAGATGTCATTTCTTACCATAGTTCCAACACTCTATTTTTCTGAATATGGACTTGGATCTGCCCTTTTTAGACTTGCTGCGATTTCCTGGGCTCCCTCCTCTCTAATTTTGTCTCCCTCTTCTTTCCATGGTCAACACATTACCTGAGGTCTCAACTGTGATTTTTCTTCGCATTTCCTCGCTAAGAATAACACCAACAACATCATCAAACTTAAGAGTGTTTGAACTAGGGACATATTTACTTACATCCATGACCAAGCTATTCCATCTTTCTGGCAATGAGCACAAGATAAGAAGAGCCCTAACCTCATCATCAAAGTTCACTTTTACAGAACTTAACTGACTGGTAAGTGTATTAAACTCATTTAAATGGTCAGCAACAGATTCACCTTCCGACATCTTCATATTAAATAAACGCTTCATTAAAAATACCTTGTTGGAAGTCGAGGGTTTTTCGTAGAGCTTACCCAATGCACTCATCACACCCTGTGTTGTTTTTTCTTTCGAAATATTGAAAGCCACCGATGATGCTAGGCACAACCATATTTTTCCCATTGCCTTTATGTCAAGAACCTCCCATTCTTCATCCTTCATAGTCTTTGACTGTTTTGCTTTTCCGCCTAGTTGTAGGTATAGATCCTTCTGGTACAGATAGTCCTCCATTTGCATCTTCCATAACTAATAGTTTTGGCCATTAAATTTCTTGACCCTAAACTTTCCCTCTTTTATCATTGCTCCCACTGGAACCAAGAACCCTTCTTTCCTGCAAATTTACCAGCCAAATAGACCTTTTGGCTCTAATACCAATTGTTAGAAAATAGGACCGCAGAGAAATAACAATTATACGGTTAAATCATTAAACAAGATGCAAAACACATTAAACACATTACAGAGAGACACAGATATAACGTGGTTCAACCAAACGATGGGCCACGTCCACACATAAATTGTCAATTCTTTTATTACTGTCTAGAAAGGTGAAGGGATACAACCTGGAACAATTCCGCTGCACTTCCTCTTCATGCTCTCACAGTCTCTCTCACACAATCACAGATATTGTTTACAATGGTACAATACAATACAATACCATATACAACTGTATTAGAATGCTTTTCTTTTATAGGGGAAATACCATGGGAAAATACTACAGTTAACCCAATACCATGGGTCCGCAAAATTGTTGGCCAACAAACATCCCAAATTTTTTTCTCAGGGGCTACATCCCCGAACCCCCATTTCTCGAGGGCGTTGCCCCCAAACCCCTATTCTCGGGGGTGCTGCCCTGAACCCAAAGGTTGGGGAACAAGTGTACAGTACACATGGGGTACAAACACGACTGAATAACATCTTTGAATATGGAAGATCAAGCTCCACAACCAACACCAAAGCTACTTTAAGGTCGTAGCTCTTCTTCCTACGTGTAAGACAACCAAAACGCTAAACTACTATTACACAATCCACGAAGAAAAGGGGTTCCATGAGGGTAGTACCTTTGCTCAAGTACTTGTAATCATTTCCACTTGTTTCCCACTTGTTTCACAACATAAATAATCATATTTAAATGAATATAACATGTGCATAGTCACAATTTTCTCATAGATATGAAGCATAAACTAATTAAAAATGTTATTAATGCACCTAACAAAAATTTCTTTACTACCTATGTCACATGAGGATTCACCTTATGCATAAATTTACAACCAATGCTTTATCATATCATGGTGCATAAACTACCAAACATAATATTCACACACATACTTATTATATGTGTTTGATGTTCCAAGCATTTCTTGGCTGAAATATTCTTTCATAAGTTTTAGTATATACATATACATGAGGGTTGTATCCTCATGGAACCACACATTCATGTGTAGGCCTCCTCAACCTGTATATATTTATTTTCTGATACAAGTACGATACCCTAAATTGGGTTTTTACAACTCTCAGGCGTATCTCCTGTAAATAGCCTGGAATCTCTCAGTGCTCAAAATCCTACATATGTCTGAGCCTAAAATCTTAATATCACAAAGGATGTCACTTCAGAACCTAGCACCTCACCTTGGTGATCCATAACAATTATACTTCAGAGAATAACACCTCCTTTGGGTGCTCACTAGAAGCTCTTTTCCTAGGACTTGAGTATCATAGAGCGCTCAACAGAGCTTAACACCTCACAAGGGTGCTCATTGGCATCTCTGTACTAATTTATCGGAAATTCCAGAGCCTAACACCTCTCTAGGGTATATAAGAGTAGCTCTGCTTAATTCATAATTAATTAGGATTATTATTATTATTTTTTTTGCTCAAAAAATATTTTGTGCTCAATCATTTTAATAATTCATTTTGTTTATTTTAAAAATTACATCTCAGTTCCAAGTCTTATTACATATTGTAATTATTCATAATGATACTAAACAACTTATGTGTTA
This sequence comes from Pseudotsuga menziesii, assembly GCA_001517045.1. Taxonomy (NCBI): domain Eukaryota; kingdom Viridiplantae; phylum Streptophyta; class Pinopsida; order Pinales; family Pinaceae; genus Pseudotsuga; species Pseudotsuga menziesii. The sequence goes on from LPNX010322218.1 coordinate 578,597, forward strand.
CTTTTTACAATATTATAGCAGTATATATTATTTTCAAATAAACAATAGGATCTCTAGAAGAAAGACAAAGCACAAAAACAAAGAACACAATAATTTATCCTAGGAAACCCAATTGAGAAAAACCCAACAAACCTTCATATAGAGAGAGTGACTCCTGAGAGAGAGAGAGAGAGAGAGAGAGAGAGAGAGAGAGAGAGAGAGAGAGAGAGCGTCTCTCTAAGATATAACCCCTGAAAATTAATCTCCTAGATTGCAGTAGCGCACCTTTTCTGTATGAGTGACTTGTTGTGAATGTGTGTACTAATGAGGAGGGGTGCCTCCTATTTATACTGATTTTCCAAGTGGAAAATTACTAGGGCTGACCTACCTTGGGGGAAATACAAAAATAATTTTATTTTTATTCTTTTCTTGTTTATCCTTTCCTCAAGGTTTACATTGATTCTTTCTAGGGTTTACATGAGTAGTTACATCAATATTAATGCTCGTAAGAGGTACATGGAAGTACAATACAAGTACAATAAGAATAACTTTTGAGATTGTGCAATTTTCAGCACTCCCTCTAAAAAATGAAGGTATTCTTCAGATATGGTCATCATCATCATCACGAACATCTGGGTCTCTTCTGTACATATCATCTATCTCGATCATCTCTATACATATTGAAGGTTAACACTGTTTGTCGAGAGGTATCATCAAAATATGATCCACCATTGGTAGATCTATCAGCTCTAAAACTCTACACAGTACATAAGGGACTACAACACTCAACATCTTCATCTCTTACGAGTCTGTATCTAACTAAGAACCTGGACATGCTTTGCACGACCATCTACTATTAGTTCATCTCAAATGATGGTGGGAACTATCCTACAACAAGTTGAGAACCTGGGCCAATAGAGGGAGTCACCAGTGTACATGACCATCTACAACATGTTCATCTCAAGAGCTACTGGGAATACTCCAAAGAACACCAGATTGAGAATCTGAATGAATAATGGTCAATAGTGCACACGACCGTCTTTGTCTTTCCCATCTCAAGATGTCGATGACAATTCTCCCATGCCTAGTTGAGAATCAATGTGAGCAGAAGCCACCTATGTACATGACCATCTACAACCTATTCATCTCAAGAGCTTGTGGGAATACTCCAAAGAACACCAGATTGAGAATATGAACATATAGTATTCATCTGTGTACATGACCATTTACTACCTGCCCATCTCACAATGTCGATGGGATTTCTCCCATACATGGCTGAGATTCAGAATAAGTCGAGGCACATGTGTGAAATCATCATAGATATCAACCTCATCTTTCCCTCTCCATGAGGGGTGTGTTTTCTTCCAATCCAATTCTTCTATTGAAGTATTTAAACTTTCTCATGAGAAGAGGCTTGGTAAGAATATTTGTAGTCTAGTCATCTGTTGGAACATACTGTAATTTGACCGCACCTTTCTGTACCATATCACAAATGTAGTGATATCGGATTTTTATAGGCTTCGTCTTATAATGAAATACATGATTCACTTACATATGTATACATCTTTGATTATCACAGTCAATCACAGTTGGTATTGGAATTTGGCCAAACAATACTGCAAGGAGTTTTTCAATCCATATTGCTTCTCGAGATGTTGTACTGGTATCCATATACGTAGACTCTACGATGCTAAGTGATACTAAGGTCTACTTCCTACTACACTAGGAAATCATTGCAGAGCCCAAAATGAAGCAACATCCGAAAGTACTCTTCCTATATGCAACACACCCATCCCAATCTGAGTCAGAAAATCCTTACAATGTCAGATCACATCTTGAAGCATATCTTAGACCATATCCCATAGTGCCATGTAAATATATGAACATGTTTTGTAGTAACCCAGTGAATCTGCTTCGTATCACACATAAATTAGATAAGAGTATTCATAGAAAAATATATATCTAATATGGTGTTAATCAGATACATTAGAGACCCAATCAATCGATGATACATGGAAGCATAAATCAAATCAAAATTTGAAGCATATTCCCTCAGCTTCTTCAGATTTGCATCCATTGGGGTAGCCATGGACTTGTGGTCCAACATCTCGATTCTCTTCAAAATATCAATGGTGTATTTTCCTTGACTTAGGAAAATATCCTTCTTCCTTTGCCATACTTCTAATCCTAAGAAGTAATGCATCAATATGAGGTCCTTCATCTCAAAGTTAGAGGCAAGTTTCTTCTTACAACATCTAATTAGTTTCTCATTTCTTGTGAGAAACAAGTCGTCCATGTACAAAACCAAAATCAATGGCTCATTATATTCAATATTGTAGTAAATATTGGGATCTGCATCACTCTTGGTGAATTCCAAGTTTACCAGGCATCCGTTTATTCATCCATACCAAGCACGAGGTGCTTGCTTGAGACCATATAATGATTTTCTTAGTTTACATACGTGAGAATATTTCTCATGGACAATAAACCCTTATGGTTGTTCAATGTAAACGTCTTCCTCAATAATGCCATTGAGGAAGTCGGTATTTACATCCATATGATGTAGCTTCCATCCCATAGTTTAAGTAATAACAATGATTGTTCTGATGTAATTATATCGAGCCACATGAGAAAATGTTTCATCATAGTCAATTCCCTCTTTTTAAGAGAATCCTTTGGCAACAAATATGGCCTTCTATTTTTCCACGCTACCATCTGCTCCATGTTTAATCTTGAAATTCCATTTGGATTTCACTACTGACTTCCCCTCGGGTCTCGGTATAACATCCCATACATCCTTCTTCATGATGGATTGTAACTCCTCCGTCATGGCATCCTTCTAAACTTGGTGTTTGGATGCTTCTTCGTATGTGGTAGGTTCTGAGTCAATAATGTGACTCATTAATGCTACATTACTCAAGAACCTCTAAGGTCTTTTTCTTTCCCGGTGGATTCCATGTGGAGCTTCGTGTGCCTCTGCATCCTGCATTGTCTGTTGTGCCCATCTAGGTCTTATCCGGATTACTGTTATATTTGTGGGAGAATTAACTGGCTCAACTTGATCAATGGGATTGATTGGTTCATTCTTTTCTCTTAACTTTTGGAGGGGGATATAATCTCATCTCTTCATCATCATCGATATATGTATTAGATCTTCTTCCTTTTCGGATAGCCATCTCCTCTTCAAAGGTTACATCCCTACTGAATTTGATCTGTCTTGATCTTGGGATGTATACTCTGTAAGCCTTTGAAGACTCATTGTATACCATGAATGTTCCCTTCTTTCCCAAAGGTTCTAGTTTCATCCTTTTATCCTTGGGCACATGAATGTATATTGGAAACCAAAGATACGAAGGTGGCCCCCTTCTGGCTTCACTCCCGTGAAGGATTCTTTCAGATTCACGTTCTTCAAGATTTTATGAGGGCATCTGTTTTGTACATAAACAATTGTCTTAGATGCTTCTTCCCATAATAAAATTTGTAAACTTTGGTCATGTATCATGGCTTTGGATGCATCCACAATTGTTTGGTTCTTCCTTTATGCAACCCCATTTTATTGAGGGTTGTAGGGAACTATGAACTCCTCTTAATTCTTTATTCCTTACATAAATCATTAAACTCTGTAGAGGTATATTATCCACTATTGTTTGGTCTCGGGATCTTAATCCTTCTTTTCAATAGATTCTTGACTTGTGCTTTGAATTCTGTGAAATTGTTGAGTACTTCCTCAGATTCCTTGGTCTTGAGAAAGTATATCCACATCTTCCGTGAGTGGTCATGAATAAAAGTTACATAGTTGTTGTAACCACCCAACAAAGTAACTGTCATAGGTCTGCACAAGTCATAGTGGATTAGATCCAATATTCCCTTGGATCTATTTTCAATTTTCAGACAGGAACCCTTGGTATTCTTACCAAGTGTGAATCCTTTGCATACACCATCAATGTCTACATGAAGCATTGGTAGACCTATCACTGTGTTCCTTAATGTTGGGAGAGCTTGATATTTTAGATGAGCTAGTATTTTGTGCCATAACTCATTGATGTTAGTGGAATCATGGACAAAGGCTTGAGCTGTTAGAGAGATTAGACTATACAATCTTTCCTCCCTCACACCAATTAATTTTTCTATGTTTATGCTAGAATACTCGTTCCATGTGAGCACCTTTCCATCTGCAAATGTCACTCTATATCCCTTGTCCTCTATGGCAGAGATGGAGACAAGGTTTCTTTTCATACCAGGTGCATATAGTACATCATTTAGATGTAGTAAGTCATTGGATTCCAACTAAAGAGAGGTAGATACAAACCCTTTCACAATGTAGCTAGCATCATTTCCAAGTTCAACATGGATATGGGATTCTTTCTCAAAAACGTTTGAAAGGTTCTCTTTATAACTAGTCACATGCTTGGAAACACCACTATCTATGAGCCATGTATCACTAGTGGTGGGAACCATACCCGATAAAGTTGATATGAAGAAGAATTCTATACGATATTCATTTCTTTGTTTCTTGTGATGATGACCATCTTCCACATCAAATATTGAAGTTGCATGCTTCCTTTGTTTGAACTAACAGACTGTATTGCATAGTGACCATATTTATTACACTTATGACGTTATATGTGTGATATATCCTTCTTCTTTTCCCTCCGATTTGGAGAAGAACTTGGCATCCTATATTGGTGCTTATGTTTGTGAAACTTCATTCCTTTTCCATTTCCTTTCTTGGAATAAGTGATGAAAGATTGATTATCCTCAACTTAAGGACCATGGAGTCTTTGCCTTGTTGCAATCCTAGTCTCTTACTGAGTGCAGTCTGCGCATAACTTGTCAAATTTGGGCAACTTGGTTCGACCACTTATGGTTTGGATGAAGGAATCCTAATATGGTGGAACAACATTTAGAGTGGCCATGACAAGCTCCTTTTCTTCAATGTTGTATCCACTAGACCTTATTCTATCTTGAAGCTTAGCGATCCTCATGAAATATGAGGCAATAGATTTGGACCTAGTCATCTTTATATTTGTCAGCTTGTTCCTCAATGTGAGAGTCACATTGATGCTAATGTGTTCAAATAACTTCTTCAATGTCTTGAGCATCTTCATGGTTTTTCTTATTTTCTAATATTTGTGGAACCGAGTGATCTTTGACTCACTCCACCAAAATCCTTCTTGCGTTTGCATCACACTTCCTCCACTGGGACTTGGCTTCTTCTGCTTCTAGTTCTGGAACTTTCTCATTGGCAAACTTCAAGAGATCATTTTATTCTATGATAAGAAGAACCCTAGGCTTCTATTATATGAATTTTGTATCCCCATCAAGACGATCTTCAACCTTCATTCCAATAACCTTGTTTGCAAATCTGAACCATAAACCCTAGGAGGAGTTAGGTCAAAAATGAATTTGGAATTTAGTGATACTAACCTTACAGATAGATGCGCCCTATCAAGGCGAGTTGAGAGAAGTTGAGTTTGATCCCAAAAAATGGTGGGAAACCTCTGAAACTTGGTGCCCTAGTTTCTTTTAGCAGTATCCCACAGTGTCCCACGATAAAAAAAATTGAAACTTCTCGGAATTTGTTTTTTCTTTCACCAAAAGATGCGCCTCCCCTAGAGTGAAGTTTCCACAACACTTTTTTCTGCTAAAGATATGAGGGAAGGCCTTGAAAGGTCAAACCCTAGATTCTGAAAATGGCCTCTTCTAGAACTACTCTGATACCATGCTAGTTTTTACAAGATTATAGTAGTAATCTTATTTGCAAATAAACAATAAGATATATAGAAGAGAGACAAAGCACAAACAAAGAACACACGAATTTATCCTCGAAAACCCAATCGAGAAAAAACCAACAAACCTTCGTATAGAGATAATGAGTCTTGAGAACAGAGAGAGAGAGCGAGAGGAAAATTACTAGGTCTAACCTACCTTGGGGAAAATACAAAATAATTTTATTTTTATTCTTTCTTGTTTATTCTTTCCCCAAGGTTTACATTGGTTCTTTCTAGGGTTTACATGAGTATAAGTTACATCAATATGAACTCCCTTAGGAGGTACAAGGAAGTACAATACAAGTAAAACAAATGGTGTGCCTTTAAACACAAAGTGCACTATGAGTGGTGTTGAATAGTATTGTTAAACCTTATATATTGAGTTATTACATTTCTATTTTTATATTAGTGTTGTCCTTGTTGGTTAGCTAGACGCTTTAATTGTAATCGTACCCTTTGCTCCTACATATGCTAATGAGACCTAGTTTTATAGATCATCTCATCTTGTGCATTTAATGCATTGTGAAAACATTGGCGCTTGGCCATTCATAGTTTAGATTTTGTCGGGAAAAAAACATTGATTTTGTCGCAAAATTCAGCAATACTAACAATGAAATAGGTTTATCAAGAATAATTTTGATAATTGGTTAAGATATAATGGACTTCGTCATCAATAACCTCCATCCTAGTTTGTACTTGGTTATATGCTTTCCACTATTGTACAATCCCTACATTACACAGTGTTTAATAAGCCCCCTACAACGATGCATTTAATGCGTTACTGCAGGATTTTCAACCATTGGTTTGATTGTTAGATCAAAACCAACGATTAATATTCCCACAACAACAACATTAAATGTACCATTGCAGAGCACTTATTGAAGGCCACATTACACCATATAGTTTGTACAAATTTGAGCCTCATTGCACATGTATCATGTACACAACTACCATTTATGTCCATATTGTATGTTATCAAAGATATTTTTTTTCGTCACATCGTACAATTCATTCACATATATGACATAATTGTTGTACATGCACTAGATCACTAACAATTATATACAGAGCAGTATACAGGACAACTAAATCGTCCACAGATAGTTGAAATCCAACACCAAAGGAATTGTTGAAATTGTAGTTTGTATTGCTCAAATCACAATTTTGATGATTGGGGTAGTTTTAAAATCCAACATTTACTCTAGCACCGATCATGTTGATTGTTGAATTTGCAATTTCCAAGAGTGTTTTTACTAGATTTGATAAAAAAAACACTGGAAAACTGGGGCATTTTGGTTGTTCTTTACTCTACATGATTATATACAAGTCATCGTGGATTCGTGATTCATGAGTTCTATTCTCCATCAAATTATCCATGCATAGCATATTGTAGGCATATGGTCATATCACGGTCCTATACAATCATGCGATAATTACATAATATATATTAAAGCTAAAATAACAAAACCATAATCTAATTAGTGTCTTTACCAACCTCCATTTTAGAATTGTTTTCAACCATAGATGGTGCTTTTCTAAATCCATGTTTAGTTTGAATCATTTAATAAAGCAGGCCGACTTACCACCAACATACAAATTTACAAAAGTATTAAAAGTGTTGCCTAAGTTTTGAGTGAAAATAAAAGTATGAAGTGGAAATATATAAGTTCTTTTTAGTGCAATCAACATAAAGCAAGAGTTGCATGCAGCTTAGTCCTTGCCTTTTAATTTAAATAAAAAAAAAACTTTGATATGATTAAGATCTAAGTAAACTTTGATATGAATACATAAAAATCATTATACCAATATAAAGTGTTTTATATCCATACCAATATATATCAAATGTTAATATTTAAAATTATTTAAAATTGTGAAATTAAATATTAAATGTTAATATCTAAAAATCTAAAAAACTGTGAAATTGCAAACTTCTGGAAAATATAATACAGAGTAAGTGAATCTAAATATGTTCAGTATATTTATTTTTGAAAAAAAATATAAATAAATAGATGGGAGTTTGTTTAATTGTTTGTGTTGTTTTTATATCAATATTTAATATGATTAATATATGAATCATTTTTAAAATACTGAATTATTTTTAAAATATCTAATTCAACTATAAAAAATTTCATAATAAAAAAATCACATTTAAATTTTAAACTTAAATTATAAGTAAAAAACAATTAAATCATAATTACAAATATTAATAAAGAAACTTATTTTCTTCTACAAATGATGATGATGATTAACGTCCAATGAGACCAACTTTGGTCTATTGGACCTTAAGAAGGATAATACTTGGTTTACTTTAAAATCTTGCTCCCATGCTCAAAAAGCTTGCCAAGAAGCTTTCCAAGCTCACTATAGTTCTGGCAAGTTAGGAGTTTATAAAGGTTTGTATTGTAGCAAATACTATGAAACTCAGATCTAAGGTGGGTGTAAGTAAGGCACTCTAAGAGAAAATGATTTTCATCCTCAACGCTCATAAACTCACAAAGATGACAAACCCTTTCTGCCCATGGAGTTTTAGGAATAAACCAACACCCTGTTTCTCTATGGAGTTCATGAGAGTTCGTTATAATCTTGGCTATATTAATGTTCTTCCATGAGTTAGTTACTACCGAGAGATACTTCTGATCTTCCAAGTTAGGATTAATGACCTCCTTATAGTATCTTAATTTTCTCTTAACCACTAAATTTTTCTCACACCAGAAATTATCTTTAAACTTAGAAGTAATAATATTTTTGAAATTATCAATGTTATGCAAAATGTCATTTTCATCAACGCCCCAATGGTTTAACCAAGCCATGGTATCTTTACACCAACACCACTTGAGGCATAGTTGGTTTTGACTTGAGTTGAAAGCAATTTAGGAAGTCTCTTGTTTCACATGTTATTTATCTTATGCTTGTACTTCAGGTACCTAGTAATAGCCATGCTCTCAATGGGGGAAAGACCCACTTATATGAAGAGAATATGATAAGGCATATTGCTTTTAATTTTGAGGTTATAAGTTATAAACCGCTTCTAGATTTGCTCGATCTTCCTCCAATATTCTATAGAAATGCTGCACCCCCATACTTCACCACCATAGAAGATAGGATGACAAGATTTTTTTAGAGGAATTTCTTTTTATCCCACATGACCAGATTGGATGATTTACATCTATTTTCAAGACCAAAATAAGCTTTCCACCCTCAATTAATCCTTTTCTCAATGCTATAGTTCCAATTGAGCTTGTGATGAATATCAATTCTGAGATACTTGTAAGAAGTCAATTCTTCTAGATTTCTATTATCATAAATAAAATGTGCATGTGTCTTTCTTAGATTTTATAATCATGATTTTTGTCTTATCGGTGTTAACAATCATAACCATGTTAGAGAAAAAATATTTAAGAATTCTTAATTTCTTATCGAGATCAGAAGGACACCTTTCCATAAGAATAATATCATCAACATAAAGTAGGAGGATGATAACTATCCCAACTAATATTGTACCGACGCAACCTGCTTCTTCTAAACACTTTTCTAGCTTATCAATGTAATTAATACCAAAAAGGGCAGGGGAGAGGGGGAAACCTTGTTTAACTCCAGTATTACAATTTATATCTGTTGTCCACCTCTCATTACTCTTAAACTTGGAAATGACCTTTTCATATAAACTTATTGTGACAACTCTCAACTCAACAGGAACCTTAAGCTCCTCTAGCATATTCCACAAGTTATTTCTAAGCACTGTATCAAAAGATTTTCTAAAACCCACAAAGCAACAAAATAGGCTAGACTTATTATTACGACATTCCTCTGCAATGATCCTAAGTCATGTGGCGAGGTGGTCCATGGTTGAATGATTCCTTCTAAAACCTGCTTGGCCTTTAGCCCACTTACCTTCTGTTTCTAGCCATTCATTGATCTTCTTTTCTAAGATAATACCATATAACTTAGCTAAGATAGGGCTAATCATAATAGTCTGATAATTAGGGGGTTCATTTTTATCACCACTTTTGAAAACATGAATAATGAGGCTTTGAGTCCAAGGTGTAGGAAGCCCTTGCTTAACCGCTAGATTTTCGCTTAGTAGCCTTCACTGTATTAAATAAAAGTTAACCATCTTCGACCCAAATAAAAGTTTCACCTAAATCTTCAGAATTTCTTTTGTACGTGTTAGCTAACTCAAGGTATTCGTCTAACCACATAGGATTAGGGTTGGAATAATTGCTTAAAAGAATAGCTTGGTTACTGGAGTTTGAGCATTGAAGCCAACCATCAAAAGGATATTTCCTTCCTTCCTTAAACTAGAAATATCATGTTTTAATCAATTGTAAGGACAATTTTTATCTAAATTGGTTTTTTTATAGAAGTTGAAATTAATAGGGGAAAAATAACATATGGCTATGTAGGTTTTTTCATCATTAATGTCTGTGATCTCTATCCAAATAAGTTGGTTTTAATGCCCTTTCTTATAAATCCTAACATTTGGGGATATGTTCTTCCTAATGTAACAGGTTATACCCCCAATGCCTCTACGACTTGAACATTTATTCCATATTGACCATAGGACATATCCATCCATATCAAGGACCTTGGACTCCTCGTGTTCCCAAGTTTCAACCAATAATATAAAATCAATTTTTCCCAGGATCCAACTTAACTTATAGCCTTTGCTCCATAGAAATCGTCGACAGTTCCAGGAGAAGATACAGAGTGTGTCAAATTGCTATTTATTACTATATTTTTGGTTTCTATCTCTAATAACAACTTTATTGTTTCTAATTAATGCCCATTTCCCCTCCTTCCTAGCTTATTTTACCTTTTGGACCTCCTTTCTTAATTCGCCTTGATCCTGTGGAATGAGGTCTTCATTTATAAATCTCCTTGAGCCTTTTAAACTTGATGTCTTACTGAGTATGTTGTATTTTTGTTCGGTAGAGCTAACCTTAACCCACATTAGCCTTTCTTTATTATCAATTAATTTCTCTGGCCTGTTTGCTTCTATTAGAACGACTATTTAAAATTATTTTAAAAAATATTAAATTATAATTATGTTTATTAATTTTTTTATATGTTTCAAAGTTAATTTTAAAAATTATATTAAACTAGAAAGAAAATGGGAAAAAATATCACACTTTAAAAAATCATAAAATATAAAAATTGCATAGCTTGATTTTTAAAATTAGTTTACATATTCATCAGAGAAGATTAATAATATTAATGATACTATTTCAATATAAACATGTAGATTTAAGTTGTATAATCTTTTTTGAATAGGTAGGGAATTGAAGTTGACACCAATATTACAGTCTACCATAAATATTTCATGAAATTTCCAAAGTTTCATAATATATGTATATTTTATTTTATTTCCTATTTTTAAGTAATGTGGTTAATGATAAAAATAGTGTTTTCAAGGTTTATAGGCCAATTAAATTCAACACATGAAAATTAAAAAAATAAATAAAAACAAAATAATATTATTTTCTCAAATTTTAGAAAAACTTTTGGTTTATTTGTCAAACTAATAGAGTGAAGTGAAAACTATAGTCACCTGCCTCATGCACGGGACTAAAAAAATGGTCATTATTAAATTAACAATGGAAAGTAAATAAAGTAAATAATAAGGGAAAGTATAAGGTGAAAATGTATAAGCTTTTTTAAGTAGAATGAATGAAATAAAGAGATATTATAAAATATACGCCTAAGTTAAATAAAGGGGTTATTCAAGTTATTTAAATTCATATGTTGAAAAACTAAGTCACAAAATATTCGAGGCATTTATAAATTTTAAAAGTATTTTACAAGTTAAACAATAAGTAAATTTGTGATTATGAATTCCACAAATAATTCTATTTTTGTGACGAAATGTCCTTTTTATGTTGAGAAGTTTAAATGTTGAGATTCTTTCAAGAATCGAGATATCAATTGCTCAAATTGTGAAACACGATTAAGTTGAAGGGATTACAAATGTGAAAATTTGCAAATATGAAATTTAGAGGAAAAACTAGCACCATCTCAAGACTACAGTAAGTACTTGCAATTTAAGATGGAGATAGATGAATTCTAAAAAATTATAAGAAGATATCATTTTGGCTGAAAAATTGTAATCAAGAGTTGCTTGCTCAACTAAGGGAATTAAAAAGAGAGAAACGATGCAATCAACAAGAAGTTTAAGATCTAAAACAAAAATTCAATGAGAACATAGTAGAAAAAAAGAAAGAAATTTATTGCCTAAAAGAACTTAGGCAAAAAAGTTCTTGCACAAATAAAGAAGTCAAAACATGTGAAATGAAGCAAATAGAGACTGTAATAGGAGAGTCAAAATTTCAAGGAGAATCCCAACAAGAATCTATTAGGAAAAAGATGAAGGAAATACTTAGCTAAGGAACCTCAATCAAAGGTTGCATGAACAAATAAAATGGTTAAAAGAGGAGAAACTAGAGAATGCAAATCTTAAAAATAAAGTTGGCAAATTGGAGAAAAAAGAGTTTGCACATTAAAGGGATCATAATCAAAACTTTTTTATACAAATTAAGAAGCTAAAGAATAATAAGAAGTCGCTATAAAAAAAACTAGATCAACTTATCAACAAAGAAACTACGATCAATAAAAAACATTGTTCAATCTCATTCAAATAAAGAAGTTGTAAGATGTAAAAATCAAGATGTTCGAGAAAGGATCCAATATATATCTAATTGAAATATTATCAACCAATAAATCACCAAAAGTATCGAAATAATGAAGGTTCCAAAAATATGACACAAGATACAATAGTTTCTTATTGCCATCCTAATTATACAAGTCATTAATGAACAAAGCAAAGACACAATCAATATGCAAGACATTCAAGTATGAAATCTTATCATTTTCCAAAACACAAAATTCTCAGTTTTGCAAAAAAATGAATTAGAGTTGTTTGACCCATTGACAACAAGACACGTATGCTCAATCCTTTGTAACTCATATCGTCTTATATCCATAAGAACGATAAGATCATAGAATTGTGAGAAGTCATTATGAGATAGAACAAAAGATAAAGCCGTTTCCAATAAGACAAGTATGCTCAATCCTTTGTAACTCATATCGTGTTATATCCATAAGAACGATAAGATCATAGGATTGTGAGAAGTCATTATGAGATAGAACAAAAGATACAGCCGTTTCCATGAATATGCTTTAAGACAAAGCATTTCTAAATACCATCTCATCGATTTGTAACTCATACCATCTCATCGATTTGTAATCATCCTATCATTTTCATCATATTTTTATTTAACTATTAATTTTCTATCCTACATGGATTTATATTCTTTGTCGTTATTATTTTGGATAGTTGCTAGTAAATGAGCTATTGTTTATTTTATTCAAGGATAGAGTAAACATATTTAAGGAATGAGTACTAATTCCTTATCCTCCATTGTTGTCTATATGGAATCCAAATGATTTCTCAACTCTATGATTGTAGAAGCACACTATTATTTATATGTTACTCATGAAGAATCATGGTAATCTTGTTTTTGAAGAGCAACATTCTTGAGACGCTTGAACTCTAGCATGATGCAAATAAGACATCATACATCTATTTTTTTGATCATCTTCTGTGCTATGTGAGTGATCAAATGAACCTTCATTGAATCAAGAATAATTCTTTTTTTCAAGACCTTCTTATTGTGCCAAACCAAGAATTTCATATAATTTGGTAGGTGCAATTATGTCATTCTCAATATGATCCTGAAGCTCAACCTCTTCCAATAGCATTTGCAAACTACACTTTTAAGGTGTAAAATTGGAATCGAACCTATCATACTTTCTAAGAATGAGAGCAGTAAGATTGGCGGATATCGGTGCGCAAACTATCTCTTCTTATATTTTGAACAAACTCCCCTCTCTTCTATTTTTGGAGAGAGACATGATATATGATCTATTTCTGCTACAGGTATACGAATGATGCATAATCATCATATCGCATGAATCATTTACCCATAACTATTAAATATCCCTATAAAAAATTGACCCCATACCCATCAGAACGATTTCGTGGATGAATACACTTCGGATTCTTTCAAAGTATTGCTTGTGGAGTATGCGTGTATGTCCGATCAATCTACCCGTTTTTTATTGGAAAAAATATAAATAACACCTCAAATAAAAAGTCAACAATAAATAAAGTAGAATACCTTTCTAGGGTCTACGCACTTCTTCCCAAACACATTATAGATTCAAGGCCTTTAGCCTATAATAGGTCAAACAACTCTCCCACATTACGAACCACTTAAATACCTAAGTCTATGATCACTAAGAGAGCAATCTCAGTCAAAACAACTTTTAATGCAAATTCAAAATATGAACTCATCATTAAGGTTCTCCAAATCTATTTCCTATGAGATTTTAGCCTTAAAGTTGAACATGAAATATAAATTAGTGTAGTATATATTTCACTTATGTCCGAAAAAATGCACAAGACGTATAAAATAAACATCAAACACTTGTACTTCAAGGGAACAATGTTTTAGAGATTAGGGCTCACTTCGCAACGTAAAACATATATGAAAATTACTTATTTACAACATATTTAATACAACCATAAATCTACCTACTTAGATTATATATGTTCATCAAATCACTCAACAAAATTTGTTCATTGTTATGTTAAATTAGCATAGATAACCAACACTAGAAACTACTCTACCACTACGAGAACATAAGTTGAAATCCGATCTACAACTATGTGAAGTTTGGAGATCAAATCATGCTTCATATATACATATAATGAACTTACAAGTACATACCAACAACTTAATACAAATCGATACAAGCCATGCTCTCGAAACACTAGCTAGGGCATCCACCATAAATATAAATCCCTAGCCACCAACTCTTTCTAGCTATAAATCACTCCCAACCAATGATTCACAACTAGCAAGTATACACACTAGGGAGTCATCTTTAACGCCAACACTTTCATCAAAAAATGTACAAGAGAACATGATGGTATTCCACTATCTTCTCCATGTCAAGCACTTGAAGTAGTATGAAGGTTTTGAGTGCCACAAAACCCTAGTATTCTCTCACAAGAATCATAAGAGAAAGCACTCCATTTTCTCATCTAGGGTTTCTCCCAAACCCCAGCTTCCCTTGTTCCTAGGAAAAACCCTAACCATAATTCCCTACTTGCATCAAACCTGACCCCTAGCTCTCTACATGTGAGCAAGGTAAAATGAAGAAGTACTAATGAAAGAGACAAGTTAGCTCTAGCTCTCATATCTCTAATACATGTATGTGATTGATATGATTAATCAAAAAGGTACTCCTACCTTTATATATATGGTAGGTGAGGGAGGCCAACAATAGTAAAATTGACAAGGTCCATAAACAAACAACCTAACTTATCACTATATAGGTCCACATGTGAAGTGCCTAAACTCTAAGTGACACTTGTCAAGATCCAAGGTATGCATGTCTGCCAAACAAGGTTCCCAAGGTGAGCATTCCACAAGACAAGGTCCAATTATCCTCCTCCAACAGTCTCCAAAGTTAAAATGGTACATCCTAAGCTATATTCTCCTTTGGATTTTTCACACCTCCATGAACACTCGTCAACCCAAGCATCCTCAAGTAAAGCATAATCCACCATGCCAAGAAACCAAGTGACCCCATATTAATACTTATTGTATAATCATGGGGCCACTTGCTTGCATATTGTTCATCTTCACAAGCAATCAACCAAGCTCTCTGTGTGCACATCATCACTATGCCACATAGATCTCCAACCTCAAGTCAAAGTATAACAATCCATGAGTAAGCTATGTCTAATTTGTATGTTCACTAAAGTATAACCAAAGGTGGATAGCACACAATGCACTCATCACATCACATGGAACACCCCCAAACATGATATAAAAACTTTTAAAGTGACACCAAAAACTAACAATATTAATAATTAATACACATAAAGCTCTACTATAAATATTTAAAAGTGCAAGCCTTATATTTAACTTAGACACTCATATATACATCATGCTTATCCTTCATTATTATGTTCGCGACAGGGAATATATATGAATAGGTTAGGTGGATTAATTGGAGAGACATATTTAAACCTTTTATTTTTCAAATGCTTTTGCTATAATTTGATTAATTTTTATTTTTTGAATTATTTAAATATTGATTTAACTTGGCTTCTATTGGACTTTTGCACGTGAAGTTTGCTTGAGACTTTGAGCTCCAAGACCCGGCTGTGAGATGACTTAAGCATTCCCATTGACATGTATTGGAAAATGATTTTCATTTCTTTGAGCATAGAGCCTTCCTACCAAATTCAAAGCATCGTCAACAAAATTTTAATACAGCCAAAGTTTTTATGCAGTAGTTTGTTCAATCCATAGGTACACTGAATGTACAATGAGTAATGAATGTTTAGAGCGTTATATTATCCTTACTTTTCATCAAATACAAACCTGAATCAGTTTCTCAAAGTCCAATAACTTCCATCATTTTTCCATGACTGGTGTTTACCTAAGACTCTCTACATTTTCGACATTGTATTCTATGCACTTCTGGTAGAGTTCTTCCATTCATGGAATACTGCCACCGTAAAGTTGCTACGACTGTTGTTGGTTTGATTATGGATGCAAAACAACCCTTGAGAGATGGTTGAGCCACCCAGATGTATATCCATTACTACAACAACATGGATACTTGCAATCATTGAACAATATTGCTGCAAAAATTCGAGCTCTGGATTCGTGCATTTTTTATTTGATTTGAATATTGAATATAGCTGTTGCGACTTGAAGTTATAGTTTATTCATATTTTGCGTGGAAGAGTGAGATCGTTACCTCTGCCAATTATCTTAGAGTTGTTGTGAACTTCACTTGGAGCTGTGAACTAGTGCTACACACTATGTGAATTCCCTCTTTCTTGGTTAATTCACTTGATTACATGGAGCTATTGTTACTAGAACGTGGTTATGGAAAACATAATTTTTGTGCTGACTGTGCATTGTTGCATATTGGAGCCTTAAACATGGAGCGTTGAGCAATATAGTGCTTGAACCAATGTGTTGCTTCATACCCTAACTCCTGCATATTTCCCTTAAATATTGGAGTCATGAATGCTGAGTGCAACTCTGAAATCTCTCTTACGGTGACCAACATGTTGTGTATTGAAGTTGAGTTGTGAGATGAAGACCTTGTAGATATTAATTGCAGATTCCACATTCATGTGAATACTATAGTGGAGAGGAGTTAGATTTGGGTTTAGTCTTAATTGATGCTCTCTATCCTTTGTAACCGAACGAGAGACCATTGTGCAAGGACCATGACCACTCGCACTTGGAGAGAGACCATTCTTTGCATAAATTGTCATGATTCATGGTAAATAGAATGATTGGTAAATAGAGGATGCATTTATAAAGAAGTGAAAGTGATTGACCGAGAGGCGTCATAATTCATTATTTACAGTGTAGTACGCAGATAATCATAGCATGAAGGATGCGACTTCCTCCATTGCTGTGGTAAGACTGAAGCTAAGAAGGTCGAGCCCATTGAACCATGAGCCTAGTGGAGTGTGAGCTTGGTGTAGCTGAGTTAGTGATACTCTTACAACCTTGATGAAGACCATTGAAATACATGACCTCCTAGTGTATCTAGTAGACCACGGTGTCGTGAAACCTGTGCCATGGCAATACAATCACACGAATTCTTCCCAAGACAACAATGTTTCAAATAATTAATTTTCCTTTAGATTTACACACGATATATGCTGAACGATAAATTTGATGCTATAGGGTATCATCGGACTGATCCTTTAGTTGATTATGATGATGGTTAGTAAGTATTTAATTATCGATAGTTTGCAAATAGATAGTTTGCAAATATCTGGGATTTATATAACCAATTTGTGGTTTTCCACGCGCCTTGAATCTCTCAATCCCTCCACTAATCGATGCATATGTGCATATGAGGAGTCTATATTGATGGCTGGTTGCATTGATTGACAAGGAGGCTCGACACTTGGTATCCAAACACAATGTTAATGTCACGTCCCGATCCCTCAGACCGACGAAGAGGACGAGACCATCACCGAAGCATACGGGCAAACAACCGCATGAACATGTACAAATCATCAATGCTGGAAATAAGAAGCTTAACATGATCCATAACAGGATGCACAGATGCATAATTCTTTATTCATATAGAGTTACTCAATAATTAGTGGAAGCAACACACATACATTCCAGCATTCACATGTTCATCATAATTCGTAAAACAATAGCTATAAATTGCAGAGATAATGTAACCAACAACACTTATCTTTTGATGAAGAATTCACCCCGAAACCGGCTACGTCGCTGCAACGTTCCACCCAACCATAGGCCAGCGTGCTCATCAATCTCTCAGCAACGCTACCACCCCCGAGCTGGGCATGATTCTTCCAAGGATAAGGGTCAATGCAGGCTTACACATAGCCGAGGGACACAGTTAGCCAAACCAACACCGCTGGGTTTACTAGGCCTTCAACAAACCGGCCAAGCCAGCACAGTCCGAAGACCAACCACTGCCTACCGCAGCAACACAATCCCTTCACAGCCCTGTGAAGAAGGCATAAGCAACCAGGGACAGTCCCAAACCAAAGATGAACCACAGCTCAAACCCACAAGGCAACGCAGAGTTGTCCTTGGCCCTAGCGTGGCCAAAACAACTCAGCAGCAACCCAAACCAGGGTGCATCAACAACATAACCCCACAATGAATGACGGAAACAAACCACAGTCTGCAAAGGATAATAACAGCATTCCCAGCATAGCCATGGGAAAATCAGCCAATAGATGTGGCAATCAACAGCCAACCCAACATCCAACCGTCCCTAACACATAATTACTCCCTGCAGTCGCTGAAGAAACTACACAGACCGAAAATGGGGAAAGAGGACAAACTCACAGCTTGTGCGTAAAGGAAGGACACAGTCCCAAACGGGGGAAGGAAACACACATGCACAGTTCGAAATGGAAACAGAGATCAGACTCTCAACAACATCCAACAGTCGTGGAAGAGCAGCAACAACCCAAATCGTGGGTTACACAAACAGCAAGCCCGAATCACGGGTTAAACCAACAACAAGGAAGAAATCGTGGATTAAATCCACGGTCATTCACATACCAGCAGAAATCGGGCCCCTTGAGGCCGTTTCACCTACTCACTGCATGCACAATCAAGAAGAGCTGCGACTGGTGCGTGAGGAAGACGAACTAACCTCCGCCTACACATCCCTTTGTGAGCGTGAACAACTCCCTTATGCACGCGGATGAACAGACTTCGGCTCTGCGTGAGGAAGAACCGACCATGGAGAGGACAAACAGACCACCATTGTGAAGGTTGGAAAACGTGGGAGAGAAGATTGAATGCCGTTGTGGGTGGAGTGGGCGCGTGATCAAGGGGACTGATAGTCCTTCCACCCCACTCCCAAAACAATAACTGCCCCAACCACTAGCATCCATTCTCAAAGAAGGTGGTTGGATAAAACAATAAAGAGGTTGAAGAGGTTGGATGAGACAAGGAAGATGTAAAAAAAAAACAAGGTGGCAACACATGGGTTTTTCCCCCATAGACCAAGGTTTGACATCCCCCACCCCTTATCCTTTGGAACCATGCCCTTTTCATTTCAACGTTGCACTGCCGTAGCTGGTTGTGGGTTTATTTTATTTGATGTGCGTATTTACATGATGCCAACCATAATGTGCTGGATAGCACGATATACCATCGACAACTATCCCTATTGCCGAAACATACACGACCAAATCGATGGTGGGGATTTTG
>LPNX010322218.1:598661-611725 GCA_001517045.1 Pseudotsuga menziesii
TTACGAGGATATAGCGCTGATCTATACAGAACCATTCGGCAAGGTAAATATACGCAGTACGAAATAAAGAAGTTGTAAGATGTAAAAATCAAGATGTTCGAGAAAGGAACCAATACATATCTAATTGAAATATTATCAACCAATAAATCACCAAAAGTATTGAAATAATGAAGGTTCCAAAAATATGACACAAGATACAATACTGTCTTATTGCCATCCTAATTATACAGGTCATTATCAAATGTATATAAACATAAATATCACGAGAGGCAATGGTGTTCACAACAATATTACACATCCAATATGTTTAAGAATACATTATCGCATTACATAGATTGATAATTTTAGTATGTATGTATGTACAAATCATTCAAAATTCTATGAAACAATTATCTTATCACATATATACCATATACATAATTAATCATTTTTAATAGTGTTACGGTTACCATTCTCAAGTATTTCAGTATAATTTTGAGAACCTTTAACAAGTATATTCTCAACATGTCAAGTTATCTAAACTATGCTTTTTCCAAAATGTGATTGCTTAATCAAATGATAATATCTTGCTAACCTTTCGTAATAATCAAGAAATCATATTGACTCTAGATGTTACATTCTCCATCGCGAAATTTATCTTTTGCTTCTACCTTAATGTTTCCCATTCAATAGTGCTTCTTGCAGTCATTTGTACTTGCATTCCTTACAACTTCTTGCCAAAAAACTATTCACATCATAGTCTCCTAAATCAAACAATGAAATATAATTGCAAGATCATGATGCAACAATATTTTCTTTTATTTGAACTCAATGCATTACTCACTCAACAACTTAGTTGTAATTACTTTTCACTGGCTTACACCTTAAGCAAAATCCATACCTTACTTATACAAGCTTGAATTTACATTACCAATTTCCATTAGTCATTTATCATAGATAAACTCCCTATGCATTTGAGTCAACATGATGCATATACAATAGCGCAAGCACATCTTTACAAAGGTATGCCAATTTTTATTTCATCATTAACATTATAATGCATTCATTTCCTCCCTCGAATGTGGGTGACACGTAGGCCATCCACAAGGGACACCTAGCGCACAGGCCACATGGTGAAGGCATGGCAAATAAGGTGAGCGACGACGTAGTTGAATTGAATGTGGAGGAGGGTGGAATGCTTTCCAACCTTGGAAGTAGTTGTTTGGTCATTTCCTGTCTGAGCCGTAGCACTGTGGATTTAATTCTTGTACGTGCCAATACAGACCTCCATGATGACAATGCTTCGAATTATGAGACCCGCTAGCCTCAGCCCTATGGGCATTTTTGTTCTTTTGTATCTGCTCTGTGCTCATTTTGCTGCGAGCCTACACACTAATTCGAAGAAGAAGATGCCTTGGAAACATGGTACCCCATGCATAGGTAGCACAAGTAGAGGAGGAGGTCATCGAAAGGCCACCATTAGGGACATTGAGGGGTTTGTAGAGCAGGTTTCCATGCCGGTCAGATGTTTGATCGATGAATGGGAGTCCAAGGTGGTCTCAAACCATCTTGCATCTAGGAAAAGTAGGGGAAGAATCAACCATTACTGGATGATGAAGAACATGTTGGGACTGTTATTGGAAGATATGACGATAAAATGGAACGGATCCATGGATGTGGCCTAATGTATGCGCACATGTATCACCCAGGTGGACACACAGCTAAAATCCCTGGTGGGAAATTTCAATGTGAGGCATTATTCGATGTTTCCCAGCACATGAAATGTGGATGATAATGGAGTCAAGAACTAGTGTGAGAAAGGCGGTGCATCCTTAGTCGCAGCTACGAATTCTGCAGGACCACTGCATGAGTAGAGGGGAATTACGAGAAGTGCTATGCCTATTAAGCGTGGTCGCGAGACTCCAATTGATGCCATCATTGCTCTGTCGATACAGGAGAGGCAACCTTGTGACCCAGCAGAGGATTATGGACCCTGTCCAATTCTGGAAGAGACACCAAATTTCCACGCAGGAGATGCAACACCAAAATTCCATATCATCATCTCTAGTTCCCTCTGTGACTTCTAGCTTTTCTTGGGTTTCCTTGCTATCAAAATGTGTAATTTTCAAGCTTGTCTACAATCAATTTTTAAGTTGTAATATGTTTGTTGAAGTTTTTAGCTACAGAAAGAGAAGACGTCTATATTTCTATGAAAACTCCAACTCTAGTATTTTTTACAGATTGGGAGGGTGGTCTGTTAGCCTAAGACCCCCATAGCAAGTGTTTTTTTGTTGCTTTGTACTCTTCTTTTGTTACTATGAATATAAATTTCCACTGATGCTTACAACAAAAAATGCATTCATTTCCTCATTTACAAACTTTTACAATCCTAATGAAATCAAAATTGTCACCTTATCGATCTTCCAATCAACCCCTCATTCTTCGTGCATATATTTTTGCATTTTAGTTTAAATGACTAGCTTCATGCATTCAAGCACATGATTCTAAGTGAACTAGTTCATGTACTTTCACGATTAAAACAATAGCATTGCTATAACATGGATACCAATAAGTAAACATAAAGTCTCATATTCAAATAATAAATTCTTCACAAGGTTCACACATACCTATATGCAGGCGAGTCCATTAGGTTCGAGTGTTGTAAACCTACTTTGATACCATTTGGAACACACCTGAAATCCTCAAGTAATTTTTAGGTAGATGGGGTCATTTTTTTTTACTTTAACTTTGTCTCAGATATTCAAGCATGTTAGTTATATTGAATATTAAACAACATAGTACAATACATTCCCTTCAATTGAATTAATATCCTTAAACTTAACCCCTTCTTACAAACACAAAATCTCAAAAAATAACATAATTTTATTTTAAGCTATGAACTAATATCTAAAGAGGATATTATTAAATCTGATTTAAATAAAGATGTCTTGGATACTTATGTTCACCCTTAATCAATTCCTTATTAATGGAAGGAAAAACACATTCAAGTANACTTGTAACTCCTTCAAAGAATTATCACTATGACAATACAAATACTATTATATCTCTTATTCATTTCAAGGTTAATAATGACAATTGAATGTAAGAAACTAATCAATAAGAGTTATCGCAACCAAAAGACTCTTTGTTCATAAACACTCAAGCTCATACCATAAAGATGACTACAGACATCTCAAGCATTATCAAATGAAGATATTCTTTTCATTTATTCACATGATCATATATATTAAATGATACATGCAAATCAAATAGTTTCAAGTAGCCTATTGAATAATAATTACGTTACAACAAAACTGAATATCTACTTGAACCTGGGTAAACTCAACTGACCGAAGGTTTGACTTCGACTTTCCTCCCAACCATTTGGCCCTCTGCCTGATGTAAATTTTCCTGTCGAGAGCCACCCTTGAGCTAAGCAACGAATCCAATAAGGTGAAGGAT
Organism: Pseudotsuga menziesii; assembly: GCA_001517045.1. Taxonomy (NCBI): domain Eukaryota; kingdom Viridiplantae; phylum Streptophyta; class Pinopsida; order Pinales; family Pinaceae; genus Pseudotsuga; species Pseudotsuga menziesii. Next base: position 602,103 of record LPNX010322218.1, read on the forward strand.
TGAATGAATCATTTACAAATATTTTAGAGAACTAGGGTTCTGCCTCTTAATAGTTAGTTAAGCGGACTTTCTTTTTGAGTTCTATGATTTAGTTTTAAGCTTAAAACTTTATAAAAATATTTACTTCTAATTAATTAAACTTCATAATTCATAAATAAAAAATTTAGTTATATAATTAGAGTTGTAATCCTCAACAAATAGTTATATATGCATTATGCCCTTAATCACACTTTCTCTTTTCAAAAGAGGTTGTTGTTTTCGTGTAGAGAGTACTCAATATTTCACCAAATATATTCAATGAGTTATTTTATAACGAGTTACATTTCAAATTCCAAAGAAAGGTTGCGCTCTCAAAGACCAATAACATAATATAAGTATAAAAGGGTTGACTTCTTCAATGAAACCACACAAAAAAAGATATTTTCCTAGCCAGAGCTTGTTCTTTAGATGGACAAAAACTTCACTTAATGGAAATTAACATTTATACCTAAAACTTGGAGTTATCCTTCTGCTAGGATCAACACATTTTCCTAGTAGATATATATCAAGAAATGGGGATTGACTATCACATAGGTTTCCTTAGCTCTAGGGAGACCCAACAATAATGTACATAAAACAACGAATATATTCACAACGTACCAACCGAAATCCCTTGCTAACTAAAACTGAAGGTACCACTTATAAATGAGATGAAAATATTCTCTTTTACCTTCTAAGTTTGGTAGAATAAACAACGTAAAATAAACTATGTTTAAATGGAGTCATTGGGTAGGTGTTCTTCTTATAGAGGCCGCCTCTTTTCCACCATCCATAAGATAATATATCTACAGGCTTACCTGAGCCATTTCATTTCGCATGAGTCGTACACTCCTCCTATCATATGGCAGATATTAACATTTTGGGTTGTCAACTAACGGGTCAAAGCATTAATTCCAGGTGTCGGTCCAGTCTGCTCCAGTCCTTGCAATCAATAAGGGTCGGCCTCACCCTCTTTCTTATCCACTAAGGAGTGCTGGCAAACATTCAAACATTGGAATAATTAAATTCTCCTATTGTAAGCATAATTATCCATAATATGGAGTAGCGAGCCAAAGTGTTAGAAAACAGGACCGCAGAGCAATAACAATTATACAGTTAAATCATTAAACAAGATGCAAAACACATTAAACACATTACAGAGAGACACAGATATAACGTGGTTTACCCAAACGATGGGCTACGTCCACACAGAAATTGCCAGTCCTTTTATTCTTGTCTAGAAAAATGAAGGGATACAACTTGCAACAATACCATTTCACTTCCTCTTCACGCTCTCACAGGCTCTCTCACATAGTCACAGAGATTGTTTACAATGCTACAATACAATAAAGTACAATACCATATGTATCCATATTACAATGGTTTTCTTTTATAGGGTGTTGAGGCCTGGAAAATCCCAGGTACCGACAGTAGGGATTCTCCCCAATAATTGCTCCCAATTAGCTCGTTTATTGTTTGGTATGGGGAATTTGTCTGATTTATGGTCCGGCTACTGTAGAGTTAAGGAATGGTTTAAATCTGTTTTACCGGTTGCGGCCCGGTCCACCATTTATGTGATTTTTTATGTTTTATTAAATGATATGCAAGTGCCTAAAATAAATGCAAATGATCAAGAAGCAAAGGTTTCACAATGTGATGCGTAGGCTCTTACCTCCCGTCTTATCTCCTTTGTTCCTAAATCACAGAAAGAAAATAACAGCTAAGATAAACTAATCTAATTCTAACTAACCTATCCCTAGGGAACAAGACGATTATTTGTATGAGTAATGTACTGTATTTTATGCACATAGAATTTTACAAATAGCTGATATAATTCAGAATACATGGAACACAACAGACATATTAACATAGAGATAGCTCATTGTTTATTAAAGCATTCATTACTCATTCACTGCACAAGATTCAAAAACAAGGAAATGAAATCATTCACGACTAAGAAATAGTTCAGAGTTAGAACGATCTCACAAATTTATGATAGTCAGGAAATACATAAATAGTTCTATCTAGCCATCCACACAACATGCATTTGAAACTCAACAACTCTTTCTCTAGCAGAAAATTTGATCATCTTTATTATAATCAGAAATAGTTCCTTTTACAATAAGTGTTTCACATGAGAAAGCAAGAAAAGTCCTCTTCCTATTCGACTTCACCTACATTTATACATCTAAAAAAAACTCTTGGTTTTCCTACCCCTTGGGATTCCTTTACATTTGGTTACAAAAGATTTGTCTTCTAGTGCATTCACTAATTAAGAGATAAATACAAAAAATATTACAAATATATTTCCATGTGTCAAAAAGACAAAACACTTAAGTGGGCCCAGTGAACTCAGCAATAAATTGCTTCCATGCCTTAGCATCTGAAACAATTATCTCAAACTCGGCTAGCTCCAAGAATCTGACCGTGACTTCATGTTTGGAAGCATGAGCCCTTATGTCAGCCATCCTTGCTGGGAGTAGTCGAAATTGATCCTCTAAAAGGAATTTACTAAATGCAGCTTGAGCAATCACATTTTTAATCACCCTTTCATCTAAGTTCGTTATCAACGGTATGCTAAGCTCATCCTCCTGAAATCTGGCATGTAATTGTTGCAAGTGTTCTTCATGAGGTGGAAGCTCATCCATCCTCCTCTTAGATGATGTCTGACATCTGTTAAAGGTGGTGAGTACTTTCTTAGAAAACTCCCTGCATTTATCTATTGTTTTCTGCACCGCCTCTATAAATTTTTCAGCAGCTCTATTGCTGAAACCTATCAATTCATACTCAAGCTGAAAACTGTATGGAGTTTCGACTGGTGTGTTTTCCGGAGGCTCCTTGGCTGTTTCCAACCATGTCAATCGTCCTTGAATGAATTCTACAATGTATTGAGTTTTTTCTTTGAACTCTGTAGTTCTGGTTGAAATTTCCTGCAATTGATATTCTACTTGTTTGACTTTGAATACTTCTCCCACGATCTAAACATGCATTTGATAGAGCTTATTTCATAGAAAAAGAGCATGCTTTGTTAGAGGTGTTATATCTATCCTTTGTTCATTTGCTACCTTAAACAACACCTCTAAATAACTCTTCTGAGCTTCTAATCCTGCCACTTGGGATTCATATTGTTCTGCTCGCTGATCAACCGTAGACTTCTTTGCTTTCATCTCCACAATTTTGTTTTTCAATTCCCCTTTCTCCCTGCTAAGGTTCATGTTTGACAACTTCAAAGTATCCCGCTCTTCTTCTAGAATTTGATACTCTTGTTGAAGCTTTTCATAGTCTGAAAGAGTATTTTCATACTTTCTCTTAGATTCTCTGCAGACTCTTTCTTCCTTCCTCAAGACATCTTTCATCTCGACCATCTTACCCTTGAACTGCTCAAGGGTCTCTGTGAGCTTATCAATATTGTGAGCATTTCCAATACCCAGGGAGGCCAATTACTTCGAATTATCTTCTACATTTTTCACTACTATTCTTTCTGTCACTGTGGTGACCGGGGGTTGGTCTCCCATCCTCATAGTATTCTCTGTTCTCCATACGATTGACTTCTTTTCTGGATGGAACTGTACATATTCTAGGCATGCAACCTCATAATACTTCGATGGGGTGAATGGCACCAACTCCAACTCAACTAAAGGGAGATGCCCTCTTGTAATTATATTTTCGGAAGTGGATGGAAGGTCTTCAGGGTCGTTTTGAACAGGGCTCCGTCCTTGATCCTTACCACCTACACCATCCTGAATTTCCTTGGTTTGTTCCTCTGTGAACCCTCCTTGGTCTTGTACTTCTTGTTTCGGATTCAAATCTTCTTGAGTTATGGCCCTTTCTAGCTCAACAATATTTTCTTGGATAGCCTTCTCTTTATTTCTCTTTTCTTCTTCTTTCTTAATCCTAGCATCTTCTTCTTCCTTTTCTCGCTGCTTTTTTTTTCAGCTAAGAGATTTTTGGCCCCTTTTGCCAGTCTTCGGGCAGTCTCTTCTTTTACTCTCCTGGCAACTTCCTCCTCCTGGATGTTTAATTCTATATTGTTGTTTCCATTGCCTTTATCCCTAGCTGCTATGGTCTTTAGTTTCAACTTCTTGTTCAAGGTGGTCAAGCTGTAAATGTTCCTATAAATCTCTTCTTCTTTGTCCACGTAGTTAGCATATTCGAATTTTACTTTGAGTGCTGCCTTATAGGCTGCAACCTTTCCTTGAGAATCATTCCGATGAAAGTCCTTTTCACCAAAATGGAAATTTTCCATCTCCTTAACAAATTCAGGGGCATTCTTGACCTTGGTGAACTTGTAACTACCCACATAGAAGGGTAACGGTGGGAACACAACCTTCTTTAAATCGAACAGGCGGCTTCCGAATCCATTCAGAAAAAAAAAGTTGTCTAACAGGTTCTTTATGAACTACATAATCTGTTGCGTACTTTGGTAGCAATGAGGGCTCTTTTGTTCCCCCATACATCCTCAAATATGTGCCTTCTTCTGAGAAAAAATAATCCCCATATTATTTAATAGACTCCAAAGATCCCTTAGACAGGCATGGACATTCTTCTAGAAATATCAGCTTGTATAAGGGCATCAGGAATTCTTCACAGATCATCTTATAGTGATTATGATATTTGTGAGACCCCAACATCTGGTAAGATGTATATATAGGGGCTTTACCTCCCTTCCATGTACACTTTATCCTGCAAACTGATGGTGGTAAAGTATGCAATCCACTAAGAAGGAAGGCATATAAAATTCACACTTGCTGAGGTGCATACCATCTTGGGCTGCCCTGATAGAGGTGGACAAATTTTTGGCTATTATGTGAGCCCAATTGAAGTCTGTTCCTTTCATAGCTATATGGTATATCAGTGTGATCCACCCAAACTTGTAAAAATTCCCATAAGCTCTGCCATAAATCTTGTTCAACAACATCACTATTAATCTATATGGGGTCTTTAGATGAGCTGTCTCGTAATCCCCCGACTGCTTGTGTCTAAAAGTCTTTCCCTCAACCATCATCATCTTAGCTATGGCAGCGTAATGGAGTTTCAAGATCTTCACCCAATCTGGTGTCAGGCTAATTTCCTTTTCAGGCAAGCCGTATGCTATTGATAAAAATGCGGGTGCAAAGGATGCAAATCCTTTGTTCTCTACATCATTCATCAACATCCCTGTTGTGTCTGTTAGCACTCAGAATGTACCCAGGTTGTGAAAAGGTAGATCCTGAGGTAACATCAAAAACCACTTTAGAATGTATTTCTAACCTAATACAATCAGAGAGGGATCTCTCACTATTTACAAATGTTTTATACTCAAGATATTCAATCAAATACACTCAGAAGGTCATATTTCTGATGGGACAAATAGGACAAGTTTGTTTTAAAAGACTTGGTAGGATGGTCATGGAGGAGACCATTGGGCAATGGAGTCAATAATCAGATCTGAAATAGGTTGCAGGAGGTAGGGTTTTGAAAGTTTATGAACAGAGGCAAGGTAGGCACCATTTCCTCAGTCTTAAGGTATTAGTAGGTTGATTAGCAGACAAAGGGAGACATTCCATCAAACAGAGCATCTAACTATGGTGAATTCTGCAAGACTTTAGAAGAAAATATTTTGAAAAATGCTTGAACAATGGACCTAGAGCATGCAGGATGAATTCTAGCCCATAAAAACTGATGCTCAAGCATGAAAGCAAATACATAATGGAGTGGGAAACAGGATAAACAAACACATAAAGAAATTACTTACTGAAGAAAAGATGGCACAATAATCTCTGACATGATAAAGATTTTACATTCCTCCTCTGCAAATTTCATTCATTCACTGAAAACATGAAGCCATTACAATGTAGAGCCTCCTGCTCTTGAAAATCCTCCCTTAACTATCAATTACATTTTCCTTTTTATAAGAAAAGTCTTTACCTAACTTAGAATTCGAAAACCTAAAATTCGAAAACCTAACTGAAAACAGTTACAACAAAGTTCCTCCTGCATATCTCCAATGATGACAGCTGTGTGAAATATGGGAGAGGTTTTTATAATTGGACATGTGCTCAACAAAATCCACGTCTTCATTTCTCTAGAATAATCATAATCTCCTCGAAATATTCCTTTGAAGCTGATGACTCATATAATAAAATTATATATTTCTGGAAAAATGACCTGTAAAGATATTTAAAATTCTTCCAACCTGTGATTACTGTGTAAAAACTAAAGGAGGTTTTTGATTATAGTCCTGTTAGGAATAAAAACCTCTCTCAGTTTTGTCAAATTAAATTTCATTTGTCCAAAACAATTCTTTGAAGTTGATGGCTGAAATAGTCCTTTGGAAAACATGAAAACTGGCCTGTACAACTGATTTTGTTGCTGCTGAACCATAGCACCTGTGTAAAAAATGAAAGAGGTTATTGTAGATAGGTACGTTGTGAAGAAAAGCCTCTCCCTATTTCACAAAATACGTCTTCATTTTCTCTAAACAATTATTTTTGTTGGATGACTAAAATAGTCATTTCGAAATCTGAATATTTTCCCTCTGAAGATGACTTTGCTGATCCTAATCTGTAGCACCTGGGTAAAAACTGAGAGAGGTTATTGTAGATAAAGATGTTATGATGAAAAAAATCTTTCAGTTTTTGAAATTTCTTCTTCGTTTGCTGGAAACAATTCATTGAATAAAATGACTAAAACAGTCATTTTCAGAAAAACATGCTAAGTTGCTTCTAAACCTTGAACTGTTTAACTTCATGAATGCTCTCACTGTAACTATTTCTGCAACTCTTCTGGGCTAATTTGCTTCTGCATTGTTGAAAGGTGGCTTCCCTTCATGATGTAGGATAGTGCTCTCCAAGCAGCCCAATCAGTCCCAAGTATGAACAAACAGCTACAGACATAAAAGAATGTTCAACCTGTACGCCCTCCACTTTAAATGCAATTGACAGCCGATAGGTCTCTCCTTGATCAAACCCTGAACTTAGAAAACTTGTTTAGAAGAAGTTCCTTTCACGGCAACGATTGATCAGCACTTTAAAACCTTTGGAAAGAAAGCCCTGAACTTACAAAACCTGAATCTCTCGCTCGGAAGCAATGGAAGACAATAAAACCAGGGGACTTGAATTTTATAAAGGCGCGCGGCATACAAATGGAATTATTTTTAAAACAAAGTCAAAAAACCCAAGTCAAATTTATTTATAAACAATGGTCTATTCCGGAGCCTCCCTTCAAAATTAACCTTCGTGCAGCTTTCAGCTCTGGAATCACCCACAGCCATCGATGTAATATATCTTTAATTTGCCACCGTCGGATCACATGCCACGTACCAATTTTCCCTGGGCACCTTGGAATTATCTACCGTGCAAGTTTCAATTCTGGAATCCTCTCCATACATTGATGTGATTGACCTTGATTTGTCAGCCGTCAGATTGGGTGACCTCTACCTAATTCCGCTAGGCTCCTTTCTTTTTAATTAACGGGCAACTTTGGGCTCCGGAATTTGTAATAACCATTGATTTACTTTTCACTTTATTTTTTAACCGTCAGATGAGCTTACCCATATACAATTCCGCCGAGCCTTTTTGTTTTAATTAACGGGCAACTTTAATCCCCGGAAATAATATTACCCATTAATATAATTCACCTTTCACATTAGCCGTCCGATCATATTTTATTTGCTAATGTTTTGATTATACCTTAAGAAAGGTAATAAATCATATTTAGCACGTAAAACTTTATTAAACTTGGTTTGAATGAAAAAAGCCCGCTTTTTGAATTTGGAAGAATATTAAAAAATTATTAATTTTTGAATATAAATAAAATGAAATCTTTTAAAAACCCATTTTTTGGATTTCATTCAAAAATTAATAGGATTTTTTGCCCCATTTGTGAAGAAATTATTTCCAAAATTCCTTTAACTCCCCTTCTTTGCCAACCTGGAAATAACTTAATGAGCAAACTTTGGAAACCAACTCAATCACCCATGAGAACTTAAAATTTTGAAGACAATAGGACCAATTCCGACAGAAATAAATTCAGTGTTAACAACTGGCTCCAACTAGGGATGCTATCCTCCCTGCGAGGTAGCAAAGAACCCCGTAGACCAGGTGCCAAATCCATTGGGTTTCTCTTAACCTTTCTCTGAAATCCTCAACCTGTTTTGAACTGAACCATCAACTGAAACCATTTTGCAACCAAATCCCACTCTGTCAACCTGTAACCTGTAACTGAATTGCACTTGAAACTGAAACCAAACTGAAAACTGCTGAAAGAAATGCTCGCCATGTTGAGCTTATTCATGCCTACCTATCCTACTTAACTAAGCACAAATGCCCAATCAAGCAAAATCTGACTTCCAATGAAGCCAATCAAGCAATTTATCCAGTAATTCCATTTTTTCCTCATGCTTGATCAAAATTAGAACATAAGAACAAAATAGCAATAGGTTATGATGAAAAATTTGTCCTTTGCTGCAAACATATAACCAACTACTCCATCTGAAATATTTATCCATGTGCTCTGCTACTGGATCATAAAAAACATGACAAATTTCAAAATACTCAATCACTTGTTTGTCATGACAAGGCTGTCCAAAAAGTAACTCCTCTTGCATACTGTCAAACAGATATTTAGAATAGCTTTGAAAGGAATTCTCATGATTGTCTTTCAATGATATATCAGCAACTTCATTTGATATTTCTACGTTTACAACTCCATTATTCTCAAGCACTTCAAGAGGAATATCATTTTGTTCTTCAACAAGATTAAGCAGAAAGATGTCTTCTTGACAAAATGTTTTTGAATTGGAAAGATTTAACGAAACATCCCATTGAGAGTCCTCATCTCCTTCTTTGTGATCCCTTTGTTTATTGCACATTGTTGGTTCTTTCACATACTGAGATTGATGGCATGATTGCTTTTCATTTTCATTATATATAAGTAGGCTGAAATTTTCTTCAAAACCATCACTAACATAATTTTCAACAAGCTGACCACAATGATCAGAAAAACCATCAAGAGTATAACCGTCTTCTTTCACATCAATAGGCTGATCATCTTTATGCTCATATCTTTTTTCCAATTCTAATCCAAGGGCTGAATCCTCTTTAATTGTATTTTCAGAAAATAAATATGTGGAGGGACTGTAAGAGTGAAAATTTGTAGAATCAGAATTCTTTATGTAATCACACACAGAAGCATTAGAATTTAGAGGAAATTGCTACTGCAAAAAGGAATTTTCTGATTGGGAATAAGCAGCCTCATCTTGAAACAAAACTTCAGAAGTTGAGTAATATGAAGAAGGGTTTGATTGACCATCCCAACTTCCCTCTTGGTCACACAAAGAATGACAAGACTGCTGCAAATTATCATATACTTCAGCAAAAGAAATGTAGCTGCTTGAATCAGAGTTTTGGCTCATGTTTTTTTCAGTAGAGGAAGAAATTATTAACTGCTGAGATTTTTCTTGAATGTGAAGACAACTAATTTGTGTTTCTTTTTTTCTGAAATGGGTTATGATATAAAATTTTTAAAAGCTCTTCATCCACTAACTCATCATCACTATACAATTTTTCCAAATCTTCAATGAAACCTTTAGCATGCATACAACAATCTTGAACCAGCAACAAGGA
>LPNX010322218.1:611895-664433 GCA_001517045.1 Pseudotsuga menziesii
TCGAAGATGGAGTCGCTAGGTGAAATATGCACAACCTTGCTGATATCTGACTGTTGTTCACCATCAACAGTCAGATCTGAAAGTATGTCATTTATACCCAGGGAATATTTGAACCTTCGTTCCCCGGCAACGGCGCCAGTTTGTTAGCACTCAGAATGTACCCAGGTTGTGAAAAGGTAGATCCCGAGGTAACAGCAAAAACCACTTTAGAATGTATTTTTGACCTAATACAATCAGAGAGGGATCTCTTACTATTTACAAAGGTTTTATACTCAAGATATTCAATCAAATACACTCAGAAGGTCAGATTTCTGATGGGACAAATAGGACAAGTTTGTTTTAAAAGACTTGGTAGGATGGTCATGGAGGAGACCATTGGGCAATGGAGTCAATAATCAGATCTGAAATAGGTTGCAGGAGGTAGGGTTTTGAAAGTTTATGAACAGAGGCAAGGTAGGAACCATTTCCTCAGTCTTAAGGTATTAGCAGGTTGATTAGCAGACAAAGGGAGACATTCCATCAATTAGAGCACCTAACTATGGTGAATTCTGCAAGACTTTAGAAGAAAATATTTTGAAAAATGCTTGAACAATGGACCTAGAGCATCCAGGATGAATTCTAGCCCATACAAACTGATGCTCAAGCATGAAAGCAAATACACAATGGAGTGGGAAACAGGATAAACAAACACATAAAGAAATTACTTACTGAAGAAAAGATGGCACAAGAATCTCTGACATGAAAAAGATTTTACATTCCTCCTCTGCAAATTTCATTCATTCACTGAAAACATGAATCCATTACAATGTAGAGCCTCCCGCTCTTGAAAATCCTCCCTTAACTATCAATTAGATTTTCCTTTTTATAAGAAAAGTCTTTACCTAACTTAGAATTCGAAAACCTAACTGAAAACAGTTACAACAAAGTTCCTCCTGCATATCTCCAATGATGACAGCATAATTGGACACGTGCTCAACAAAACCCACGTCTTCATTTCTCTATAATAATCATAATCTCCTTGAAATATTCCTTTGAAGCTGATGACTCATATAATAAAATTATATATTTGTGGAAAAATTACCTGTAAAGATATTTAAAATTATCCCAACCTGTGATTATTGTGTAAAAACGGAAGGAGGTTTTTTATTATAGTCCTGTTAGGAATAAAAACCTCTCTCAATTTTGTCAAATTAAATTCCATTTGTCCAAAACAATTCTTTGAAGTTGATGGCTGAAATAGTCCTTTGGAAAACATGAAAAATGGCCTGTACAACTGATTTTGTTGCTGCTGAACCATAGCACATGTGTGAAAAATGAAAGAGGTTATTGTATATAGGTACGTTTTGAAGAAAAGCCTCTCCCATTTTCACAAAATACGTCTTCATTTTCTCTAAACAATTATTTTTGTTGGATGACTAAAACAGTCATTTAGAAATCTGAATATTTTCCCTCTGAAGATGACTTTGCTGCTCCTAATCTGTAGCACCTGGGTAAAAACTGAGAGAGGTTATTGTAGATAAATATGTTATGATGAAAAAAATCTTTCAGTTTTTGAAATTTCTTCTTCGTTTTCTGGAAACAATTCATTGAATAAAATGACTAAAACAGTCATTTTCAGAAAAACATGCTAAGTTGCTTCTAAACCTTGAACTGTTTAACTTCATGAATGCTCTCACTGTAACTATTTCTGCAACTCTTCTGGGCTGATTTGATTCTGCATTGTTGAATGGTGGCTTCCCTTCACGATGTAGGACAGTGCTCTCCAAGCAGCCCAATCCGTCCCAAGTATGAACAAACAACTACAGACATAAAAGAATGTTCAACCTGTACACCCTCCACTTTAAATGCAATTGACAACCGATAGGTCTCGCCTTGATCAAACCCTGAACTTAGAAAACTTGTTTAGAAGATGTTCCTTTCACAGCAGCGATTGATCAGCACTTTAAAACCTTTGGAAAGAAAGCCCTGAACTTACAAAACCTGAATCTCTCGCTCGGAAGCAATGGAAGACAATAAAACCAGGGGACTTGAATTTTATAAAGGCGCGCGGCATACAAATGGAATTATTTTTAAAACAAAGTCAAAAAACCCAAGTCAAATTTATTTATAAACAATGGTCTATTTCGGAGCCTCCCTTCAAAATTAACCTTCGTGCAGCTTTCAGCTCTGGAATCACCCACAACCATCGATGTAATATATCTTTAATTTGCCACCGTCGGATCACATGCCACGTACCAATTTCCGCTGGGCACCTTGGAATTATCTACCGTGCAAGTTTCAATTCCGGAATCCTCTCCATCCGTTGATGTGATTGACCTTGATTTGTCAGCCGTCAAATTGGGTGACCTCTACCTAATTCCGCTGGGCTCCTTTCTTTTTAATTAATGGGCAACTTTGGGCTCCGGAATTTGTAATAACCATTGATTTACTTTTCACTTTATTTTTTAACCGTCGGATGAGCTTACCCATATACAATTCCACCGAGTCTTTTTGTTTTAATTAACGGGCAACTTTAATCCCCGGAAATAATATTACCCGTTAATATAATTCACCTTTCACATTAGCCGTCCGATCATATTTTATTTGCTAATGTTTTGATTATACCTTAAGAAAGGTAATAAATCATATTTAGCACGTAAAACTTTATTAAACTTGGTTTGTATGAAAAAAGCCCGCTTTTTGAATTTGGAAGAATATTAAAAAATTATTAATTTTTGAATATAAATAAAATGAAATCTTTTAAAAACCCATTTTTTGGATTTCATTCAAAAATTAATAGGATTTTTTTCCCCATTTGTGAAGAAATTATTTCCAAAATTCCTTTAACTCCCCTTCTTTGCCAACGTGGAAATAGCTTAATGAGCAAACTTTGGAAACCAACTCAATCACCCATGAGAACTTAAAATTTTGAAGGCAATAGGACCAATTCCGACAGAAATAAATTCAGTGTTAACAGTGTCTATCCTAGGCAAGATCCATCCAATGAATTCTACACAAGGGAAAATTTCCAGTCTTGTGGTCACCTTGGTTATTCCAGATCCCAGTACGTTATCATACAGGGCCAGGTCTTCTAACCCTGCTTCTGGAACTTTCTTTTCTACCAGCCAGTGATAAATCTTACCCCATTTGAATTCGAGCTCAGCTTTGGTGATTGCCTTTGTATCCTCATAAATTATCTCTACCCTTGGTATGGGTGCAACCTCTGCAACCTCTGCGCTAAGTCATACTCGACAATCTTAGCTCTCTTTTTACCTTTCTTCGTCATGTTGTCTTCTATGAGCAGTAGCTGCAATAACACAAAAATTGTCTTAGTGTTACACTATAAAACTAACTCATGCATTTGAATGAAAGAATAGAACAAATTGGATATGATATGCTAGGCAATCTGTTCAAAACAATCATCAGTATTTCGCATTACCCTAATATTGTCGGCCATTAGGTCAAGACAAACGATGCAAGTTAGTGGGTCAAAGTTTGGCAATAAAACCTAGGGATATAGGCAAATCTCAGCCTCTGTATTCTAGAAAAGAAAATGCAACCTAACTACTCTGAGGCTTTTCCGCACTTTGATGCAAGACTCTGAAAGGTTCACGACCCAAAAAACCACGCTCCGACACTTAGGGTGGCAATTCCCTAGGTTCACATGTCCGGGTTAACATCCCACAGCCAAAAGATAAAGCGCTGAAACCTACGGGGTTTTCCTGAGATGAGGAGACTTCAAACCCTAAAAACGCCTGAAGGCAAGAACCTAGTCTGGTCCATACCGACGAAAAGCTATGGCACTTGAATAGTCGTCATTACCTGACCGACTGCAGGCAAAAAATTCTACGGTCGAACGGGTAAAAAATCATCGCAGGTATGGTGGCGAGGGAAAGCTCTAACCCTAAAAGGAAATGACGAAACTTAAAATGAAAGGGAAAACCCCCTTTTAAACCCACAATCAAACCTACCCAACTTTTCTTGGGAGAACCACCAACGACAACTCAAAAAATAGATTTAACTCGTCAAACCAACACAAATGGATGAAAAACCTACCTGACAGTAGACACGCAGTTAGACGTACTCGGTAAGGACCTTCCACATAAGCTCCACAGGTAATCTCCACCAATCACATGAACTGTAGGACGGGATAAAATCGCAACAAAACTTTCAACCCTTCACTATAAAAAGAGATGGTAAAAACACCTTTCCTCGAGTATAAATAGACATTTGCTAGCGAAAAAACTTTAAACGTGGTAGGTAAAACCATTAAATTTCCACACACGTGGCCGAATGCCATTGGTGCCAAACATATCGCATCGGGCGATGAATGACAAGTCAACATGCAATGGGCCCCGACAATGATGGCTTGATAACTCCCAACACAGCCGCAATACCGGCTTAAGACTTAATAATGTGCCCAACTTATGTTGCGGCTCTGACAATCAAAGGGTATCGGGCACCAATCCAGGAAAGCTACCTCCATAGCGGCTCAACAAAAAAATTTCTTCCATCGAAGCGGGTGTGGTGAGATTCAGACGATCAATGAAAACCACCCCCGTCGTTGTAGCAGAGTGACAAAAACTCATCCGAGAAGCAGGCGCAGAAAATCAGAAGAAGCTCTGATCCTTAATACAATATCCCACCCGCCGTTGTGGCTAGGACCCAAGGGAACTTCTGATGTAGCGGATAGAGAGATTGGATAACACTTTAGGGAAAACCTCCACTGCAATGGCTCGAGGAAAAGAATTCACCCGTCATTGCAGCCAAGCTCTCAACAAATCAAGCAAAATGAAAAGATAAAAGTGTTGAGGCTTGGAAAATTGCAGGAAACAACAGTTAGGGATTCTCCCCAATAAACGTTCCCAACTAGCCCATTACTATTTGGTATGGGGAATCCGTCTGGTTTACAGTCCAGCTACCATAGGTCAAGTAACAAATTAAAATGTTTTACCGGTTACGGCCCGGTTCACCATGTATATTTTTAGTTTTTTGTGTTTAAGTTATGATGTGCAAGTGCCTATCTAAAAATGCAAATTGATAGAGATAATGAGGAGTGTCACAATGTGATATGCAGGTTCTTACCTCTCATCTTAACTCTCTTGCATCTAAATCACACACAGTAAGAAACTAAATACAACTAACTTAACCTATCCCTAGGGAGAAAAATTATCAGTTATCAATGAGTAATGTATTTCTGTGCATGTATTAAGAAAAATTACTGATAGTTGTTACTTATTTCAGAACACATGAACATTAATAGAAATATGAACAACAAGATAGCTTATTGTTTATGACAACCTTCATTACTCATAGTGGAAATTTCACAGAATAAACTATAAGACATTCATAACATGAACATAAATTCAAAGAGTTAGAACGATCTCACAGTTAATGGACATAAGCTGAAAACGAAATAGTTCACATTCAACTGATCCATAGCAAAGCATTTGAAACATTCCACCAAACTTTCTCCTGCAGAAACTTGTAATTCTTTATTGCAAAAGGAAGTAGTTCTTCTTACAATATTCTCTCAAAACTTGCTTGGGAAAGAAGTCTCCTCTCTACATCTAAACTCTCCTTTATTTATACAAAAAAGCAAAACCTTTGGACTGCCCCTCGATGACCTTTGGGCTTCCTCAACCTTTCAGTTCCAAAATTTTGTCTTGTAGTATGTGCTCATAATTTATACAATATGTTACATTTTAAATTAAAATTTAAGAGCACTTTATGAAGAGGGACCAGCTTGGTCGCTGATGAACTTTTTCCAAGCCTGGACCTCTGCTGCTATCGATCTGCTCAATAATCTGTTGGTATTTTTGAGATCCTGTTAATCTCAGACCTTCACTTTCTTCTTTTCTTTTCTTTATCTCTGCTTCTTCATTTCTCTTTCTCTCCTCCCCTTCCTTCCTTGTTGCTTCCTCTGCAGCTCTCTTTCTTTCTTCTTCTTCATTCTTCAGCCAACTCTTTGCCTCCTATGCTAGCCTTCTAGCATCTTGTTCCCTCTTTGTGGCCTCTTCTGCTTTTGTCTTTTAGACATATCTTCTTTTCAGCAATCACCCTATCATAAACATAGCATGTTCTTAGACCATTTAGCTTTTACCAAAATAACAAAAAACTGTATCAATCTATTTACCTCCTCGATATGCATTCTGTAAAATAAACTATACACAGTATTAATGCATGAAAAGAAAAAATGACAAGGCAAAGAAAATCCTGCAAGTTTGTATCTTAAAAACCTCCAAGTCCACCGTCTGTAATTAAAATCACAACCCCGGTAGAAACAGACTCTTCATGAACCACATTGCCGCTACTGCTAATCTCCAAAACACTAGACTCTATATTGTGCTCCTCGTCGTGTAAAACCTCTGCCGTCCCACGAAAATAGGGTAAACTTATACAATCAACAAGGGCTGGAGCAAAAATGCGGGTTATGAACCTTTGGTGAAAAAGAGTCGGCGGGAAAACCCTATCGGCGGTCGGCATCTCTAAACACTACGGGTCAACGACTCAAACCTCAAAGTTTTCGCAGTGTCGACGATGCAAGCGTAAGCGCTGCCACGGTGTCAGTGATTTCGAGCACTAAACACTGCCGTAGTGTCGGTGATTGTTATGCATCGGCAATCAAAAAGACTAACTAGTAACGCGTCGAAACTTCAAACCAAAATACATTTCGTAGTGTCGGCGATGCCAAGTACTATCGGCAGTTGAACATTCTAATCGTCAGAAAGATAGTCCAATTGACAGCCGTGACGATGGATAACAAACTACTATGGTTCCGCGACAAAATGCAACCCATCGGCGGTCGAAAGCTCTAACATCGGGCAGATAGTTCAAAAGGCAGCCGCAACGATGGTCAACAAACAAACTGCAAGTCCTGCGATAACCTAACTTGTCGATGGTCGGAGACTCTAAAGGTTAAAGGATCGGAGCTTCAAACTTGAACGTTCTCTGTAGTGTTGACGATTCAAGCCTAAGCGCCTCCGTATAAGAAATCGGAACCACTATTCAATACTGCGTCGAAACTTGAAAACACTAATCATCGGTGAGATAGTCTGATCGACATCCGCAACGGCAGAGAACAAACTAACTGCAGGTTCCGCGAATCACAAAACCGTTGGTGATCAGGAGCTTTAACAACTATGTATTGGCAGCTCAAGACACAAAATACTCCACAGTATCAGCGAGACAAACGAAAAGGCCTTCGAAACAGTGACGTCTTAGAAGACTAAAACTCTGACCGCTAGTCAAAAAATATTCCGATAATGAAAATAAAAACACAGTCATCGAAAAATCAAAAAGGTTTGAACAATAAAGGCCATGGAATCAGTGAGGATAAAAACTGTCCATCGACGATATAGAGGACTAATGCCCTGATTCCTTCATTGATTTACCTCCGACAATGATAAAAATACCAAGTCATTGAAAAATTAAAACGTTAAGTGCTCAAAAGAATTTCGGCTGGGCGGTGGTAAAATTAGTTCGTTTAACCTCCAAAATAGCGGCAGCATAGAGAACTAAAGCCCCGACTCAATATTCAATAAACTTTCAATAGTGATAAAACAAAATCATCAGGAGAGCAAATGTTAAGTTTTGAAAATAAACAAACTCCACAGTCTTCAAAAAATCAAAGTTTATAGCAGAGGAATGACAAATTTCAGGAAACCAAAGAGTCCCAGGAAAGATAAAATAAAAAAAGGAGGGTCCCAAATTTTAAAATTTGGGGAAAAAGTTGCAGCTGCAACAATTGGCGACTACCTGGTGAACACAGATCTCTGGACAACTTCTTCTTTGAGCAACAGACTATTTTGACAATAAATACTAACATGCCGAAATCTTCTAGATGTCTGGATTTCCCAAATGACAGATGTATGTACTTTAATCATTGATGATAGTCCAATTTAGGGATAATGAGAACCAAGATTTCAAAGTCTAGATAACTCTTTTAAGGCCAGGAATATGAGTTTCATTTTTACCTCTGTCTTCGGGTAGCTCCCAGCTTGGACACAACAGGATTGTAACATATGGTAAACGGAAATATTCGTTTGTTCCTCATTCCCATGCCATTTTGCACTTTCGTGCTTTTGGAATTTTTGTCCTTTCTGATTCCTCCTGCATGCCTTCTTTCTGAATTTTTATTTCAGGCTCCTCTATCCATAGTGTCCTTTTGTGTGAGAGATGTATTGATTTTTTTAGCTCACGGACGGAGAAGAACTTTGGCAATCTTGTACTCATATGGTTCAACACTTTGTTTTGATACATATTGCTTTCTTAGGAGATTTTGACTCTTATTTGCCTTTTGGATTTCAATTCTTGGCATGGGATCTTTTAAATAAAATATACTTCTTACCTTGCTTCCTCTCCATGGGTATTTTGCTGTCACCCCCTAAGAAATTTTTGAATGTGAGATGGATGGAGCCCCGAAATAGTATTCCAGACCTTTTGACCCTGATTTATTTTACAAGGATTAAGTAGGACTTCAATGTGTTCATATCCATTTAGGACAGTTGCTAAACTAGAAGAAGTTATTTCAAATAAATCAATAATACACATTCCTATAATCAAGGATTTTAGTTAGTCCAGAATTCTAACGAACTCCATGCAACCAAAAGTTTGCTTCTTTATTAAAATAAATCACACCCTAACTATAACAAACAAATCAAAACAAATCAAAACAAAACCAAGAAATCAGTTTATTTATGTACAAGATAATCAAGAAATAAAAATCAAGAAAAATAAAGTTTGAGAACTAAACCACTAACTGGTCAGTTCTCTGCCCACCCCTGTAAAT
The DNA here is from genome assembly GCA_001517045.1 of Pseudotsuga menziesii. Classification (NCBI taxonomy): domain Eukaryota; kingdom Viridiplantae; phylum Streptophyta; class Pinopsida; order Pinales; family Pinaceae; genus Pseudotsuga; species Pseudotsuga menziesii. The sequence continues at coordinate 620,666 of LPNX010322218.1, forward strand.
TTGGCAACTTGTAAGTTGAGGGGCTAGGCTTGACTGCAAATTGAAAAAGGCCTACCCATTATCTAATTCTACTGATCTTGAATTAAAAACTACATCTAAAACTAAATCTACTATTTTATAGTCAATCTCATCATCTCGTGAAAATCGAAGGAGATCGGGCTGGGTGTCTGGTGTACTGCTGGCTTCTTCAGCTTGGTAATTTCCCGGTTCTAGTTCAATAAAGTAATTTCCCAATACATAATTCACTGGTTCATTTTTTTCCTCCAATTGAGTAACACTGTTCTTCATCTAAGGCTCTCTTAATACTTTTATCTGATTGGGACTTCCCTTATGAGGCAACCACAGATGTTACCAATCTGATGCAAAATATCCATCTAGCCTTGTTGACCAATCTCGACTCAAAACAAGTCCATAAGCATCAGGTATGTCTGCTACTACAATATCGATGTATTGACATACCTTTTCATTTGCAGGTAAGCGAATCAGAACATCTTCCATTTCCCTGATTACTTTCACAGCTGTCTCGTCTAATTGAATAACTTGCTAGGTAGATGTTTTAGGTTGTCCATTTATCTTTTTGCATACTGAAAGTGGCATAACATTGACTGATGCCCCTGAGTCTACTAAACAATTGTGCACATTATGGTTGAAAATCTCAAAAGTTAGGAGAAATGGTGGGGTTTTATACTTACACTTACCTCCCACACTTGCTTCACCAATTTCTTCTTCTTCAGGTTGGTTGTCAGTGGGAAGCTCTTCCTCTGGTACTTCAAGTGCTTTTAACAATTTTTCTTTCTACTGAGGCACATTACACATTTCAAACAGTGAGATATTTGCCTTAGATTTTTTAATATCTTCCACAATATCATACCCCATCTCATGTTCTTTGAGATTCTTTTTTACATTATCAATCTTCTCTTCAACAGGATAAACAGGCATGTTATCTTTCTTTGAATCTTGACTTGTAATGGTAAATTCAGGTATTTTATCAGCTGTGGTGTTCTTCTGTACTTTCTTCATATTTTCTTGAAGTCTCTTAATTTTTGGAAGTATTGACTTGTCTTCTTTTACCAAACCCTGAATTCTTGTTGTCACATTGGTTTTTGATATCTCCTCTCATTTCAGAGAACCTTCTTCCAATGTATCAAACATTGAGACACAATCCCATAAAACTAAAGCATCTTCCTCTTGTTTTTCTGTGGATTGATTATTTTTTTCTTCCTCATCATCAGTTTCTGTTAGTTTGGAGTCCGATAACTGATTCATTACCAATGTCATAGAATTTATCCATCGGGGGCAATTCTTCTTAGAATGAGGTTGCTGATGAAAGGTGCAAAACTTATCCATACCTACCTCGGTTAAATTCATTGATGTAGGACTGTGTGGAGGAGGTTTAGGTTGATTGTTTTCCTCCCTCCTTTTATAGTAAGGTTTATAAGATTTATGAGCTTCCTTTTCTTTTTCCAAATCTATTACTCTGTTGGATAGCTTCTACATCATCTTCACCATCCCTTCAAAATCCTGTGACCGCTCATCCCTAGGCTTAGTCAGTAATAAAGGTTTCTTACCAAAAGTTTTTTCTTCTAACTGCACAGGATAATATTCTATGCTCTCCTTCTCAGCCTCTACCATCTCAGCTTCTTCATAAGTTTCTGATAATGTAGGTTTGACTGACATCTTGGAAAACATGGCCAAGTTAGGCCCTAGAGCTGAAGTATAGTACTCAATCAGAACTTTATCAGATGCTTTATCACCTGCAGATTTTTTTTATAGATAAGCAACAAATCTTTGAGTGAAATTATGCACTTTTTCCTTTCTTTCTTTCTTTAAAGTGAATAACCCTTTCATTAAAGCTGCATGAGTTTTCTGGACTGCATATTTACTTCTAAATATTCTCTCAAATGTGTCCCAATATGTGATTGAATTTGCAGGAAGAGAAAAATACCATGAGGCTGCTGCTCCTTTCAGGGTGTGTGGAAACAATCTACAGACCACATCTTCATGCTCCCCAGCCCGTATTCCTTCTATAGCCAAGTAAAAACTTTGCAAATGATCATCTACCATAATTTTTTTCACTTGGGTCAAACTTAGGCAACATTTTCTCAAAAGCTTGAGGCAAATCATGCAAGGGAGGTGTCAGGTTTAATGGTGACCTAGCCCTCCAAGCAGGTGGTGGATTTGGTGGGTTTGGTGGTTGATTTGCGTTTACATTAGCCATGATTTTGAGTGGAGAATGAGGTGGTGACTGAACAAGGGTATGAACAGGTGAACAGTCAGGTGTATCTGGGTCCAATTGATTCAGAGGTTGGACAACGTCCTGTAAGGCTGTTTCTACCAGTTCTTCAAAATCTTCTACCAACACTGCGTCTTCTAATTTAGGGCGATCCCTTTTCTGATATTCTCTTCTGGGTAAGATAGGAATAATCTGTAATCCTCCGAGCTTCTTTGCATATGCCCTAGTAATTCTTATCAAATCATCAACTACTTTATTATCGACAAAATACAAATGCTCTTTACCCTTCTCTTCAGAAGTTGGATTGGGAAACAAACTACTTTCAGAACTGTCACCGGTGGAGTAATTTTGAGAAAATGGGTTTCCTCGGCTAGCCATGCACTGGCAGCCCTCCTTCTATTGCCAAAAACTGTTGAGGCCTAGAAAATCGCAGAGAACAATAGTTAGGGATTCTCCCCAATAAATGTTCCCAAATAGCCCGTTACTGTTTGGTATGGGGAATCCGTCCGGTTTATGATCTGGCTACCGTAGATCAAGTAACAAATTAAAATGTTTTACTGGTTACGGCCTAGTTCACCATGTATATTTTTAGTTTTTTGTGTTTAAGTTATGATGTGCAAGTGCCTATCTAAAAATGCAAATTGATAGAGATAACAAGGAGTGTCACAATGTGATGCGCAGGTTCTTACCTCTCGTCTTAACTCTCTCGCATCTAAATCACACACAACAAGAAACTAACTACAACTAACTAACCTATCCCTAGGGAGCAAAATTATCAGTTATCAATGAGTAATGTATTTCTGTGCATGTATTAAGAAAAATTGCAGATAGTTGTTACTTATTTCAGAACACATGAACATTAATAGAAATATGAACAACAAGATAGCTTATTGTTTATGACAACCTTCATTACTCACAGTGGAAATTTCATAGAATAAACTATAAGACATTCATAACATGAACAGAAATTCAAAGAGTTAGAACGATCTCACAGTTAATGGACATAAGCTGAAAACAAAATAGTTCACATTCAACTGATCCATAGCAAAGCATTTGAAACATTCCACCAAACTTTCTCCTGCAGAAACTTGTAATTCTTTATTGCAAAAGGAAGTAGTTCTTCTTACAAGTTTCTCTCAAAAATTGCTTGGGAAAGAAGTCTCCTCTCTACATCTAAACTCTCCTTTATTTATACAAAAAAACGAAACCTTTGGGTTGCCCCTTGATGACCTTTGGGCTTCCTCAACCTTTCAGTTCCAAAATTTTGTCTTGTAGTATGTGCTCATAATTTATACAATATGTTACATTTTAAATTAAAATTTAAGAGCAATTTATGAAGAGGGATCAACTTGGTCGCTGATGAAAATTTTCCAAGCTTGGGCCTCTGCTGCTATCGATCTGCTCAGTAATCTGTTGGTCTTTTTGAGATCCTATTAATCTCAGACCTTCACTTTCTTCTTTTCTTTTATTTATCTATGCTTCTTCATTTCTCTTTCTCTCCTCCCCTTTATTCCTTGTTGCTTCCTCTGCACCTCTCTTTCTTTCTTATTCTTCATTCTTCAGCCAACTCTCTACCTCCTGTGCTAGCCTTCTAGCATCGTCTTCCCTCTTTCTGGCCTCTTCTGATTTGATCTTTGAGACATATCTTATTTGCAGAAATCGCCCTATGATAAACATAGCATTTTCTTAGACCATTTAGCTTTTACCAAAATAACAAAAAACTGTATCAATCTATATACCTCCTCCATATGCATTCTATAAAATAAACTATACACAGTATTAATGCATGAAAAGAAAAAATGACAAGGCAAAGAAAATCCTGCAAGTTTGTATCTTAAAAACCTCTAAGTCCACTGTCTGTAATTAAAATCACAACCCTGGTAGAAACAAACTCTTCATGAATCACATTACAGCTACTGCTAATCTCCAAAACACTAGAATCTATACTGTGCTCCTCATCGTGTAAAACCTCCGCCGTCCCACGAAAATAGGGTAAACGCATACAAACAACAAGGACTGGAGCAAAAATGCGGGTTATGAACCTTTGGTGAAAAAGAGTCGGTGAAAAAGAGACGGCAAGAAAACCCTATCGACGGTCAACATCTCTAAACACTACGGGTCGACGACTCAAACCTCAAAGTTTCCGCAGTGTCGGCGATGCAAGCCTAAGCGCTGCTGTGGTGTCGGTGATTCTGAGCACTAAAGACTAAATACTAACGCGTCGAAACTTCAAACCACAATACATTTCGCAGTGTCGACGATGCCAAGTACTATCGGCAGTTGAACATTCTAATCGTTGGAAAGATAGTCCAATTGACATCCACACCGACGGATAACAAACTACTATGGTTCCATGACAAAATTCAACCCATCGGTGGTCGAAAGCTCTAACATCTAGCGGATAGTTCAAAAGGCAGCCGCAATGGCGGTCAACAAACAAACTACGGGTCCCACGATAACCTAACCCGTCGGCGGTCGGAGACTCTAAAGGTTAAAGGATCAGAGCTTCAAACTTGAATGTTCTTCATAGTGTCGGCGATTCAAGCCTAAGCACCGCCGTATCAAAAATCGAAACCACTATTCAATACTGCGTCGAAACTTTAAAACACTAATCATCGGCGAGATAGTCTGATCGACAGCCGCAATGGTGGAGAACAAACTAACTGCGAGTTCCGTGAATCACAAAACCGTCGTCGATCGGGAGCTTTAACAACTATGCATCGACAGCTCAAGACACAAAATACTCTGCAGTATCGGCGAGACAAACGACAAGGCCTCCGAAACGGCGGCGTCGTAGAAGACTAAAACTCCGACCGCTAGTCAAAAAATATTCCGATAATGAAAATAAAAACATAGTCATCTAAAAATAAAAAAGGTTTGAACAATAAAGGCCACAGAATCGACGAGGATAAAAACTGCCCATCGACGGCATAGAGGACTAATGCCTCGATTCCTTCATCGATTTACCTTCGACAGTGATAAAAAAACCAAGTCATTGAAAAATTAAAACGTTAAGTGCTCAAAATACTTTCGGCTGGGTGGTGGTAAAATTAGTTCGTTTAACCTCTGAAACAGCGGCGACATATAGAACTCAAAATCTTCAATAAACTTTCGATAGTGATAAAACAAAATCATCGGGAGATCAAATGTTAAGCTTTGAAAATAAACAAACTCCACAGTCTTCAAAAAATCAAAGTTTATAGCAGAGGAATGATAAATTTCAGGAAACCAAACAATCCTAGGCAAGATAAAATAAAAAAAGGAGGGTCCAAAATTTTAAAATTTGGGGAAAAGGTTGCAGCTGCAACAAAAGGTTAGCCGCCGTAGCGGTTCGAAATTTGGAAACCATCCGTCGTAGCGAGATAAAATTGATCGAAAGCCTTTCCGATATCAAACCAAAATTCATTCGCCGTAGTGGAAAAAAGGAAATCAGAAGGATACCCGATATGTAATTTAAAGCTGTACCCACTGTTGTAGCACAAAGTCGATAAGTTTTCTTCCGTAGTGGCTCGAAAACTGAGAACCATCCACTGTTGTGGGATAAACAAAATCAGAAGCCTTTTCGATATTCAAAACAAAAGTCACATGCTGTTGCATCTTGAAACAAAAGAATTTGTCCTGTGTAGTGGCTTAGAACTTGACAAACCATCAGCTATAGTGGGTCAGAAGCAAATTTCTTCCTTAGTAAAAAATGAAACTCTGGAAACTTTTCCATGATAGAATCAAACCATAAATGCTGGATTTCAAACTCTAAGCCTAAGAAGCAAAACTAAGATTTTAAAGGGGGTCCTAAAAAAAAGTTAATTTTTTTTTGGGGATAGTTGCGGCAGTAACAATTGGCAACTGGCTGGTGAACATAGATCTTTGGAAAAAAATGACTTTTAAAACCAAAAGATGCTTTACAGTATTCTGTTAAAACAATTCTTCCAAAACTTCTAAAGATTTCTTTAAGATGTTCAGACCTTTCCAGGAGCAAGATTTAGAACTTTGACATTGATTATGGTCCACTAGGATAAGGTAACTAGGATTTCCAAAAGTCTCAAGAACTCTTCTGAGGCCAATATATGAGGTTCATTTACTTCTGCATTCAGATTGCTTATAGCTCGGACACCGCAGGATCGTAACAGAGTATGGACATACATATTTGTTTGTTACTCATTACCATGCCTTTTGCATTCTTATGATGCTTCTGGACTTTTGCCCTTTTGAGTCTTCCTGAATTGCTTCTTTCATTTGAAACTTGATTTAGGTTCTTCCATCTATAGTGTCCTTTTGTGTGAGAGATAGTTTGCTTTTAGCTCATGGACGGAGAAGAACCTCTGAGCAATCTTATCGAATACTGATTTTATTCAGTATGTTTTTTTTTATGTATGCTTGTTTCTAGGAGCTTTGACTCTTTTTAGCCTTTTGGATTTTATTTGTGGCATGGGATCATTTAAATACTATAAATATGTCCACTCTTCTTCCTCTCTGTGGGTCCTTTGTTGTTAGCTTCCTCAGACATATTTTAATGTGTAGTGAATGGAGCCCCAAAATAGTATTCTAGACTCTTCTAACCTTAGTTATTCGATAGGGGTTAAAACAGGACTTCAATGTGTTCATAACTCCCATTCAGATAGTCTACCAACTTAAAGAATTTGAATCATGATATATGTATATTTAATAAGCATCCTTTTGATCAAAATATTTGGAGATTTCCCCAAAATTCCAGTGTTCCCCAAATGCCAAAGGTTGTGCTAGTTTATTTGAAAACTGAAAGCAAATAAACAAACTGAAATAAATCAAATTCTAAGAAAACAAATGCAAATAAGGAAAACTAACTACAAAGAAAATAAACAAAAATCAAAAGGTTTATTTATGTACAGAAAAGAAAAATCAAGAGCATTAAGAAAAATAAGGTTTGATAACCAAACCATTTACTGGCAGATTCTCTTCCCACCCCTGCAAATCCTGTAACTTGTAAGTCAAGGGCCTAACTTTTCTGCAATCTAAAACGAGCCTAGCCATAAATGTTGAAACTTAGTGTGCTTTCCCTTTTCACCATGCGGGTGATCCCATTTCATAACCAAATCACCTACTTCAAACTCTTTCTTCCCAGACTTATGCTTGTCAAACCATATTTTCACAATTCTTGTTGATGCTTAAACCTCTCCTTGGACTTGGATCTAGACTCTTCTAATTTCAGCAGAGTGTTGATTTGGGCTTGTAAGACTTCACTATTAGATCCTCTAGATGCTTGGGCTAGTTGAGAAGAAGGCAATAAAATATTAGGGGGTAGAATGGCTTCCTTCCCATAAACTAAGGTGTAGGGTGACACACCTAAGGAGTTCTTGGGTGTGACTTGATCAACCCAAAGTGCATTTGGAAGAGCTATGTGCCAGCTCCTCTAGTTTTCTATGACGGTCTTCTTTAGAATTCGAATGAAATTTTTATTAGTAGATTCAGCTAACCCATTACCTTGTGGATAATAGTTAGCAGAATAATTCATTTTAATTCCTTTCTCATTTGCAAATGTAGTAAGTCTAATAGATGAAAAATAAGATGCATTATCGAAAACCAAGGAAATTGGAACCCCAAATCTGGTCATAATATGGTCTTGCAAAAATTCTATGACTGCATCTTCATTTACTTTTCGTAACGGGATGGCTTCCACCCATCTAGTGAAGTAGTCTGTTGTTGTGAGGATACATATGTGTTGTAATGAGGAATTTGGATTAATCTCTCCAATAATATCAATCCCCCACTGCTCAAATGGTTCAGAAATAATAAATGGTTTTAATGGCCTAGCTGCTTTCGTTTGTTTCCCACATCTCCTTTGGCATGTATCACATTTTCTAACATAAGCGTGGGTGTCCTTGAACAATGTTGGCCAATAGTATCCAGCTCTTAGAATCTTATGAGCTGCAGTATCTCGTGAAAAATGACCTTCAGCGGGGCTATCATGCAATTCTTTAACTACTTTGGTTGCATATTCTTGTTCTAAACATCTGAGGAAAACTCCATCACAATTTTTGCTGAACAACACTCCGTCGATTATCTGATAAGATGTGGAATTTAAGCGCAAGGCCCTTCTCTGCTTGGAATTCCAATGTTTAGGAAAATAACCTTGTTGGAGATAGTGAACCAAATCTCGATACCAAGATTCTGGAGCTAAAAATATGGGACACATATCAACCATGTGCAGCTCTGTCTCATTCTCCCATTTGTTCTCTTCATTGTCCAGACTTTCAACCATTAATTTGTACAGCCCCTGTCCTTTGACGATAGTTGTTGGCTTAAAATTCAAGTCATACTCTTGCAAGGTTGTAAACTAGTTCCCTCTTCTTTCTCCTAACTCTTTTTGTACAAAAAGATTCCGGATTGTTGGGTGAGGTACAATAACTTTGGTTTTGTGCTTTAGTAGATATGGCCTGAATCTTTACCGCCTTGAACAATGCATATGCTTGTTTACCTACAATGGGGTATTTCAACTCAACACCTTGTAGTCTAGTGCTCATGAATGATATAGGGCACTCGTCTCCCCCTTCTTCTTTCTGTGTAAGCACTGTTGCTAACGAGTTGTCTGAAGCAAAAGTGTATAAGATGAAATCTTTCTTGAAATTTGGACTTTTGAGAGAGGGTGCATGAGTTATTGCTGCTTTGATTTTGTCGAATGCACCTTTCTCTAAGTTGGTTCATTTAAACTGAGCACTTTGCTTAATCATTTGTTGCATAGGTTTGACTATCTGAGCAAAATTGGGCACAAACCTTCGCACAAAGTTTGTGGTCCCCATAAAAGATTGCATTCTTTCTTATTGTGGGGCAAAGGGATCCGTGCTATAGCTTTGATCCTTTCTGGGTCTATTGAGATCCCTTTCTTAGAAATTATATGACCCAAAAGATTTCTATCTAATACGACAAACACACATTTCTTTGGATTTAAAGAAATACCGTATTTCCGATAACATTTGAAAATTTGCTTTAAATGAAACATTTGTTCTTCTCTTTTTTTGGAATAAACTGTAACGTCGTCCAAATACACTACCACGCTTCGGCAAATCAGCCCATGAAAATATATATCCATGGACCTATGGAATTTGTCTTCTTCTGCTACCAAAACCTAGTTGTAGCCTGAGAAACTGTTTAGCAGAGAAAATAATTCCGATCTTGAGAGCATCTGCAATATTTGTTCCATGGGTGGGACTGGGTAGCTATCTTTATCAGAGGCATGATTCAAGTTTCTAAATTCCACACAAAGTCTAATATCACTAGAATTTTTCCTTACTGGTACTAAATTAGAAACCCATTCAGAATGTCTGACTTTAAAGATAATTCTTGCATCAAGCAGCTTCTTCACTTCGCTTTGAATCAAAGGTTCCAGCTTCGGGTGCATCTTTCTTAACGACTGCTGGAATGGCTTGACTCCTGCTTTGTTGGAACAACATGTTGTATAATGTGGGTTTCATATGTCTTAATATCTTCATATGTCCAAGCAAAGACGTCTTTGTAATGTTTAAACAATTTAATGAATTTGTGCCTTTCTCCAGGTGAGCAGCACTTTCCTAGGTTTACATATTTAGGCTCAACTTCTGATCCCAAATTTACCAGCTCAAATTGCATAGATGAGATGTGCATATTGACATTAGCTGCTATTCTAGACTTGTTATTTAGATCGAACATCCCTTCCAAATTTCTAACTCCTTTGGGTATAAAATTTCCACTTCAAAGGTTTGCTTGATGTTCTTCGTCATCAATTACGGCTCCCTTGAAATTCTCATCATTTGTCAGAAATTCTAAGATCTGCGGGTCGTCATTGAACACTCTTAGATTTGTGTTGTTATCTGGTAAAGAAGGCCTAAAAATTAATTCAATAGAACATCGATTATTAGTTGGAACAAGCATGGCTACTGATGTAGCTAATAAGTCAGATGTTGCACTTTTCAGCCTAGGAATCGAAACTATATTAAATGCATCGAAATTCATTAGCAAATCCTAGAATTCGTTTTGGTAACCATTTAGATGTGGGGATAAATGATTTGTATTTCGAACTTGTTTGACAATAATTTCAGAATCTCCATATACTTTTAAATTCTTAACCTTGAATTCAATTGCCTTTTTTATTCCTTGTATTAATGCTTCGTATTCGACTATATTATTCATGCATTCAAATTCTAATCTACATGAAAGAAAATGTTTATTTTTTTCTGGATCCATCAGGATACAACCATCTCCTGATCCTTACTGTGTTTTTGAATCGTTAAAGTACAGTACCCAGAACTTATCTGCTAATTCTACTGAACTATTGCTACTTCGTACATCTAAAACTAAACTAACTATGTTACAATCAACTTTATCATCCCGTGAAAACTGAAGGAGATCGGGTTGCATATCTGATCCATTATCGACTTCTTTAGCTTTGTAATTCCCTAGTTCTAGCTCAATGAAATAATTCCTCAACACCGAGTGCGAAAAATTTACCGACTCATTCTTTCCTTATAATTGTGTCACATTGTGTCTCATATGCGGCTCTCTCAATACTTTAATATGATTTTAACATCCTTGATAGGGTAACCATAAATGAGACCAATCAGTTGGAAAATATCCATCTAGTTTCGCAGACTAGTCTCGGCTCAAGATGAATCCATAAGCTTATGGTATGTTAGCCACCATGATGTCTATAAATTGCCATACTCTCTCATCTGCAGATAAACGTATCAGTATGTCTTCCATTTCTCCTACCACCTTCACAGTTGTTCTATCCACCTGTATTATCTTGCCATTAGATGGCTTGGGTTGGCCATTTATCTTTTTACACACCAACAAAGGCATAACATTTGCAGATGCTCCTGAATCAACCAAACAATTGTGCACATTATGATTGAAAATATCAAATGTAAGCAGAAAAGGTAAAGTTCTGGATTTGGACTTTCCCCGAATACTGGATTCACTGATTTCTTCTTTAGATTGAACGTTTTCTTGAGGTTTACTGATTGGTGGGTTTAATGCTTCCAAAAGTTTCTTCTTTTGCTGGGATAAACTACACATCTCAAACAAAGAAATATTAGCCTTGGTCTTCTTGATGTCTTCTATTATATCGTACCCCATCTCATACTCTGTTGAGTTTTTCTTCACACCTTCTACATTTCTTTCAGTATCGTTTACGAGCTTACTGATAGTTGGAGTATTCTTCCTAGTTATGACAAAATCTAGTATAATTTGGGTTTGAGTGTTATTTCTAACTTTCTTCAAGTTTTCCTGAATTCTTTTAATATTGGGCAGCAGTGTGTTATCTTCAATTATTGGACCCTTGCTCCTGGTTATGACATTAACATCCGACAGTTGTATCTCTTCATTAGGTTCTTCTTCTCCTAAACCCAACATAGGTGCACAATCCCACAAGACCATGGTAGTCTCTTCTGATTCGTTCATTTTTTCTTCCTCATCCATAGGCTCGATTAATTTAGAATTAAGTAACTGATTCATAACTAAAGTCATAGAATTTATCCACCGTGGGAAATTTTTTTTAGAGTGAGGTTGTTGATGGAAAGTGCATAAGTTATCCATCCCAACCTCAGTGAGATTCATGATAGGACTTGTGTAGGCGGTTGGGAGGAACCACTTTCATCTTTTCTCTTATAATAGGGATTGAATTGCTTCTTGGCTTCTCTCTCCTTTTCCATATCAACAATCTTATTGGACAACTTTGGACCATCTTGACTACTCCCTCCAATTCATTTGATTGTTCATCCTTGGGTCTGGTCAATAATAGAGGCTTCTTACTACTGAAGGTCTTTGTTTCTAGCTCCATCAAATACTTGTTTACGCTTTCTAGCTCAACCTCTTCATATGTTGTAGCCAAAGTGGCTTTAACTGATATTTTAGCAAACATGGCCATGTCAGGGCCAAGAGCCAATGTGTAATATTCGATTAAAGTCTCTTCAATGGGTTTTATGGCTGCATTGAAATTGTTTAAGTGAGCAACAAACCCATGAGTAAAGTCCTGCACTTTTTCTTTCTTTTCCTTTTTTAGAGCCAATAGTTCTTTCATCAAAGCAACAGTAATTCTTTGGCTACAAAACTTGTTTTTAAACATTCTTTCGAAAGTGTCCCAGTCTGTGATTGAATTGGACTGTAATCCAAAATACCATGACGTTGCTTTACCTTTGAGAGTATGAGGGAAAATCCTACAAACCATATCCTCATGTTCAACTGCTAGTGCTTCCAAAACCAAGAAAAAACTCTGTAGCTTGTCCCGACGGAGACTGGTTAATTGAAAATTGGCTCACTTGTTTCACAACCGAGTGGACAGGTTTGGTACTTGTACAACCCACAATACCATCGGCATGTGGCCCAGGCTTGACCTTGGGGTCGAAATTGGACCTAGGAGAATTAGGTATAATCTCATACAAAATTCCGGATTGAGCATAGATCAAATCCAACTCTTGTGCCCTAAAAATAGCTCATTCCTCATTTTGAACTTCGAATGTCGAAACATCCTTCACTATGTAAGGTAATAAAGATTTGAGGAACCACTCAAGAAGAAAATCTGGTGGTGTAAAAGCTTTGATTAACCGTTTTTGTCTACGCCACTCTTGAATATGATCCGAAATGTGTGTGGCTTTATCTTGCCGGACTGTCAACAAGAGTTCGGTACAAACATCGTAACGTAGGGATAGCTAGAAATGATTAAGGAAAGCCAGCGCAAGATCATCACATGTAAGATAAACCCCCCCCCAATAACTCTATATACCATTTCACTGCAGGGCCCGTTAGGGTGCGTTGAAATAGCCTCAAACAAATGGAATTGTCATGTAAGGAATTAAAAGAGCACCAAAGGTGGTTAGTGGTGACATGCTCACCAGGATCTTCACCTGCCTTACCTTATAACTTGGGAATGTCCAAAGGAAGCTTGTTAGGGACAGCCGGCCATGCCGGGTTATGAGACACGGGATCGTTCATCAATCTCAATAAGTCAGGTAAGTTCAAAGTTGCAAGGAAAGGGAGCCTAGGTGTATCCGATCGATTCCACGCTCCCTAGTGGTTTTAATTTGTGTAAGGTTGATTGCTATAAATACCATGGCCTTGGCCATAATAACCTCCTCCCATTTGACCCATGTAGGGTTGCATGGAAGCATTATGATGTGGGGTGCCTTTATTATGAGGCGCTGCAAAGCCATAATTGGAAGAGTAAGTGGGCTGTTGATACCCGTACCCATACGGTTGATAATTTTGTCCATAGTGCGGTCCATACGAATGTCCATGAGAAGCTCCATAAGGTGTTCCATGGGATGTACCATGAGAATGTCCATAGTTAAGGGTATGGGAAGCTCTAGAAGCTAGAACATGAGACGATCCAGAAATAGGTACATGACCTGCTGACACAACAGGAGGTACTTGAATCTGAGATACTACTGTGCAAATAGTTGCAGAATGAACATGGCTAGTAGCAACATTCCGGCTTGAAGGCCCATGTGAACTAGGGGGAGGATGAGTCATTAAAAACGTATTTGAAGGAACAAGGTTTGAAGATGAAGGGACATGTGAAGGAATGTAAGTGGTGTTCCCAATGTTCACTCGTCTCGGTTCTGGTATCCACATACGATTACTAACACTAGGTCTAGGATGAACATGTGAAGTTTCCTCCACCACAGGGATGGAGGGTACAATGTGACTAGTGCCCCCAAATATCTCCGCATGGAAAGGGATGGGAGTGCCCCCAGGCGTAGTGCTAGGACTAACTTATGACTCAACATGATGTGCTGAATCAGTTGCAGGGATATAAGACATGTCATATCTAACATGACTAGTGCTTACAAGTTCATGGTGAGTCTCGTCGACTGGAAACCAATACCGGCGACTTGTGAATGAGGGATCATAACCAGATCGTGAAGGTTTTTCATGTGAAGCATAATATGTGCTAATAGGATCTTCCTCCCCAACCTCATGAGGTGGAGAAGACATCTCTGGAGTCTCATCCTCATGATCTCCCATGGTGTGTGAATCAAAGTGAGAAGTAGTATGCCCAGACTGTCTGGTTCTCTCTCCCAAAGGAGGAGGATGCGTGGAAGGTGGAAGTCCTGCTAAACGAAGAGAATGGTGGGGTGCCATGCCCGAATCCACAATGACTCAAAAAATAAAAATACTCGATCTTATTACGCAAACCCTTGGAAAACTAGCGTGCATAAAGCATACACCTATAAAATGTAAAGCCAAATCGCAAGCAAACAAGGGTAGGATATGTGAGCTCCCGAATGAAGCAGGTATGTCTCACCTAGGAGAGGCTTGACAATCCCATACACAACAAGCGGAGGTTCGTAACCAATTATAGTGGCCCTCAGCTTCAACGCATATAGCGACTGTGATGTCCGACCCCTACCTGGCTAGGACACCTGCAGAATAACCTCTACAAATACCCCCTTGATAATCTAGGTAAGGAAACTAAGGCCACCTCGATATAATCAATGCTTAAGTGGACAGTCGCAAGCAAGATTAACTGTATGGGAAAGGTAGCAAAGCCTAAAACTCTCGAAAGAGCCCCCAAATACAAATACAATCCGGGAAATATCTCCAGTGCTATTTAGTTACAACCAGGGGTCATCCCAATCATAACCACTCACACTGCCTCATGTTTAACTCCCTTGTAAGAGGAGGATCCTAAGAACACTAATTATATAAAGGATTTCACACTCTCACATGGACAGACATCTAATTGTTTTATTTAGTGGTCTTGGAGAATTGACTCACAATGAACTATTCCAAGACCCTAAAACCTAATCTTGCTGGTGCACCCTAAAAAAGGAAAGAGTGTAATTCATTTTATTATGCATTGATTTTAATTGGCTTTATTACTCAAAGGGTAAATGGTCGTGCAACTAATGATGTTATGACACAACAAGAAGTAAAATGCACACCTAACAATCAATGCAAATGCACTGTGTCGAATGAAAAACAAGGTATGCTACTACGTGAAGTGCAAAATTTTTCCTTCAAATGTATATGCAATCATTTCCTATATGAAAATCTGACTAATATTCACCAAGCAAACCTAATGCAAGCACCATGCTAAATGCAAAATGCAAATAATGCATAACAATGCAAAAAAGCAAAATGTTTTTGTATTTTTTAATTAAATGAGATAAAAAGCAAAAGTATGACTCTACAACCCTCAGACTCTGCAAACACTCACAAACAACAGCCAAGCAAATCACCAAGGTAAAAGAGACTAATGCACTAATCCCAAAACAAAAAGAGAAAATGAAACGACAAGAACATTTTTCAAAAATCAAATAAAAAAGAGTCTCTGGTCAGAAACAGAGGGGAGATATAGAATCCAGAAGCATCAAAGAAGACTCAGTAGTCACCCAAAATCACCCAGCAACACTTAATATTCCCAAAAAAGAAAAAATCAGGGCATACGCAACTGTTCTCAATAAACCTGCGTACATACGCAATTTTTCCAGGAAACCCTGCGTGTATACGCGACTGTGAAAGAAAAACCTGCGTATACGAAGAAAAAGATAGAAAAATAAGGTAAACGGACAAAATGAGACAAAATTTACTTCTCCATGATACTATTGGGTAGTCATGCCCCCAGACCCGACACAAAAACAGAAAAATCAGAGCAATAAAAGTACATTGAATGCCGAAAACCCCCAAATAAAAACAACTAGGAACCTCCCTTGTATGGTCGCCAATTTTGTTACGAAGAAAAATTCCTATGGCTTGGGGTGTACCACAACAGACAGAGAAACCGCAGAAATCAATGCCTTTCCCATATGCAAGAGAAATAAAACATATAACACTAAAGGATCTCGAAACATACCTTGTTTCGGACGGTTGTAGTAGATCCCCGTTGAGATTTTTCCAATCTGCTTGCGTTAGCAATTTACTCTCAACAACAATAAACAAGGCAAGCATGCTATATAATATAGTGTTAGGCCTACTCTAGCATATATAATCAATGATACATAAGCAATTAAACACGTCCATGGATTCAATATTCATTTAAATGCACATCATTGGACAAGAAAATATATTTCTATTAATAAAATCAGGGATTACATAAGTGACAACCTCTGTCGACATGTCTGCGAATCGAAGAAATTGAGTCCTCCACCTGGGCCTCCACCACCTCAATCTTCCATCTCTCGATAGCAAGCTCACAAGCAAAATCAAGCTTGGAAAGAACACAAAGTGCTCCAAGGGACAAAGGGATGCAGACTCAAGTATAAGCAAGCTATGCCAACAATGGACTATAGTTTTCTTGCTCTTCAATTCCTCTTCTTCAATGTATCCAAAGGGTTCCTTATATAGTGCTTCAATGGGGTAATGGAAGGTCAAATCCAAGTGATCGCGAGGCATATGGAAGGCTAAGAGACAAGTGATTCGGATCCACATCAAGGAAAACTCCAAAAACATTTGGCCTTTTGCACACATCCTGATGTATGCAGGTTTAGGGGTAATATCCACATATATACGCGAGAAAGGGATTAAAAGTTGTGTACATCAAATGATGAGTGTTTTTAGGGATGACCTTGGAAACATCAAAGGTACAAAAATAGTCCATGGGGTCCAAAGAGTCTACAGAGGGACATGGAAGGTCATAAAAGTGTGATCAACCATGTGTTGTAAAATAAGCTGTAACAGCTGGCTCCAAGAATCTGACCGTGACTTCATGTTTGGAAGTCTGAGCCCTTATGTCAGCCATCCTTGCTAGAAGTAGTCAAAATTGATCCTATAAAAGGCAGTTACTAACTACAGCTTGAGCAATCACATTTTTAATCACCCTTTCATCTAATTTCTTTATCAAATGTATGCCAAGCTCATCCTCCTGAAATCTGGCATGTAATTGCTGCAAGTGTTCTTCATGAGGTGGAAGTTCGTCCAGCCTCCACTTAGATGATGTCTGACATCTGTTATTGGTGGTGAGTACTTTCTTAGAAAACTCCCCGCATTTATCTTTTTTTTTTGGACTACCTCTATCAATTTTTCAGCAGCTCTATTGCTGAAGCCTATCAGTTCATACACAAGCCGCAATCTGTTTGGAGTTTTGACTGGTGTGTTTTATGGAGGTTCCTTGGTTGTTTCCAACCATGTCAATTGTCCTTGAATGACTTCTACAACGTCTTGAGTTTTGTCTTTGAACTCTATAGCTGTGGCTGAAATTTCCTGCAATTGATATTCTACTGGTTTGAGTTTGAAGACTTCTCCTGCGATATGAACCTGCATCTGATAGATCTTATTTTTAAGAAAAAGAGCATGCTTTGTTAGAGGTGTTATATCTATCCTTTTTTCATTTGCTACCTTCAAAAACACCTCCAAATAACTCTTCTGAGCTTCTAATCCCGCCACTTGGGCTTCATATTGTTATGCTCGTTGATCAGCCATAGTCTTCTGTGCTTTCATCTCTGCAATTTTTTTTTCCAATTCCCCTTTCTCCCTGCTAAGTTTCATGTTTGACAACTTAAAAGTATCCTTCTCTTCTTCTAGAATTTGATACTCTTGTTGAAGCTTTTCATAGTCTGAAAGAGTATCTTCATACTTTCTCTTAGATTCTCTGCAGATTCTTTCTTCCTTCCTCAAGACCTCTTTCATCTCAGCCATGTTACCCTTGAATTTCTTAAGGGTCTCTAGGAGTTTATCAATATTGTGAGAATTTGCATATGCATTTTCAATGCCTAGGGAGTCCATTTGCTTCGGATTATCTTCTAAATTTTCACTACTATTCTTTATGTCATTGTGGTGACCGGGGGTTGGTTTCCCATCCTCGGAGTCTTCTTTGTTCACCATACAATTGACTTCTTTTTTGGATTGAAATATACATATTCTAGACATGCAACCTAATAATGATTTGATGGGGTGAATGGCACCAACTCCAACTCAACTAAAGGGATATTCCCTCCTGTAAGTACATTTTCGGAAGTGGATGGAAGGTCTTCAAGATTGTTCCGAACAGGGATCCATCCTTGATCCTCACCACCTACATCATCCTGAATTTCCTTGTTTTTTTCTTCTGTGAACCTTCCTTGGTATTGTACTTCTTGTTCCAGATTCAAAGCTTCTTAAGTTATGGCCCTTTCTAGCTCAGCAATATTTTCTTGGATAACCTTCTCTTTCTTTCTCTTTTCTTCTCCTTTCTCAATCCTGACAGCTTCTTCTTTCTTTCCTTTCTTCTCTTCTTTAGCTAAGAGCTTTCTATCCCCTTCTGCCAGTCTTTAGGCAATCTCTTCTTTCACTCTCATGGCAGCTTCCTCCTCCTGGCTCTTTGATTCTGGATTTCTGCTTCCACTACCCTTATCCCCAGCTGCTATAGTATTTAGTTTCAACTTCTTGTTCAAGGTGGTCAAGCGGTAAATGTTCCTATACATCTCTTCTTCTTTGTCCATGTAGTCAACATACTTGAAATTTACTTTGAGTGCTGCCTTATAGGCTGCAACCTTTCCTTGAGAATCATTTCGGTGACTGTCCTTTTCATCAAAATGGAAATTTTCCAGCTCCTTAACAAATTCAGGGGCATTCTTGACCTTGGTGAACTTGTAACTACCCACATAGAAGGGTAATGGTGGGAACACAACCTTCTTTAGATCAAACAGGTGGCTTCTGAATCCATTCAGAAAAAGTTGTCTAACAACTTCTTTGTGAATGATATAATCTATTGCGTACTTTGGTAGCAATGAGGGTGCTTTCTTTCCCCCACACATCCTCAAATATGTGTCTTCTTCTGAGAAAAAATAATCCCCATATTCCTTAATAGACTCGAAAGCTCCCTCAAATAGGCATGGACATTCTTCTAGAAAGATGAGCTTGTATAAGGGCATCAGGAATTCTTCACAGATCATCTTATAGTGATTATGATATTTGTGAGACCCCAACAGCCGGTAAGCTGTATATATAGGGGATTTCCCTCCCTTCCATGTACACTTTAGCCCTTCAAACCGATGGTGGTAAAGTATGCAGTCCACTAAGAAGGAAGGCATATAAATTCAGACTTGTTGAGGTGCAGACCTTCTTGGGATGCCTTGATAGAGGTGGACAATTTTTTTGCTATTATGTCATCCCAGTTGAATACTGTTCCTTTCATAGCTATATGGTAGATTAATGCGATCCACCCAAACTTGTAAAACTTCCCATCAGCTCCGAAATAAATCTTGTTCAACAGCAACACTATTAATCTATATGGGGTCTTTAGATGAGCTATCTCGTACTCCTTGGACTGCTTGTGTCTAAAATTCTTTCCCTCAACCATCATCATCTTAGCTGTGGTAGCATAATGGAGTTTCAAGCTCTTCATCCACTCTGTTGTCATGCTAATTTCCTTTTCGGGCAAGCTGTATGCTATTAATAAAAATGCGGGTGCAAAGGATGCAAATCCTTTGTTCTCCACATCGTTCATCAACATCCCTATTGTGTCTATCCTAGGCATGATCCATCCAATGAATTCTGCACAAGGGAAAATTTTCGGTCTAGTGGTCACCTTGGTTATCTCGAATCTCAGCACGTTATAATACAGGGCCAGGTCTTCTAACCCTGTTTCTATAACTTTCTTTTCCACCAGCCAGTGATAAATCTACCCCATTTGAACTCAGGCTCAGCTCCACTGATTGCCTTTGTATCCTCATAAATGATATCTACCCTTGGTACGGGTGCAACCTTTGCAACCTCTGCATCTGAGTCATACTCGACAATCTTAGCTCTCTTTTTACCTTTCTTCGTCATGCTGTCTGCTATGAGTGGTAGCTGCAACAACACAAAAAATTTCTTAGTGTTACATTATAAAACTAACTCATGCATTTGAATGAAAGAATATAACAAACTGGATATGATATGCTAGGAAATATGTCCAAAATAATCATCAGTATTTTGCATTACCCTGATATCCTCAGCCATTAGGTCAAGACAAATGATGCAGGTCAATGGGTCAAAGTTTGGCAATAAAAACTTTGGACATAGGCAAACCTCGGCCTCTGTACTCTAGAAAAGAAAACGCGACCTAACTACTACGAGGATTTTCCGCCCTTCGATGCCAATACTATGAAAGGTTCACGGCCAAAAAAACCACGCTCCGATGGTCAGGGTGGCCATAGCCTGGGTTCACATCTTCGGGCTTAACATCCCACAGCAAAAATATAAAGCACTGAAACCGACGGGGTTTTACTGAGACGAGGAGTCTGTAAACCCTAAAAACGCCCGAAGGAAAGAACCCAGTCTGCTCCATACCGGTGAAAAGCTCGAGCACCTGAATAATCGTCATAACCTGACCGACTGCGGGAAAAAAATTCTACGGTCAAACAGGTAAAAAATCATCGCTGGTATGGAAATGAGGGCAAGCTCTAACCCTAAAAGGAAACGACGAAACTTAAAATGAAAGGGAAAACCCTCTTTTAAACCCACAATCAAACCTACCTAACCTTTCTCGGGAGAACCACCAACGAAAGCTCAAAAAACATATTTAACTTGTCAAACCAACACAAATGGATAAAAAAACCTACCTAGCAGTGGACATGCAGTCGGAGGTACTCGGTAAGGACATGCCACGTAAGCTCCACAGGTAATCTCCACGAATCACACGAACACTAGGACGGGATAAAATCGCAACAAAAATTTCAACCCTTCACCGTAAAAAGCGATGGTAAAAACACCATTCCCTGGGGATAAATATACATTTGCTAGTGAAAAACCTTTAAATGTGGTAGGTAAAACCATTAAATTTGCACGCACACGGCCAAACTCCATTGGCGCCAAACATATCGCATTGGGTAGTGAACAATAATTCAACATGCAATGATCCCCGATAACGACGGCTTGATAACTCCCAACACAGCCGCAACACTGGCTTAAGATTCAACAATGCACCGAACTTATGCTGTGAATCCGGTAGTCAAAGAGTATCTAGCACCGATACAGGAAGGATGTTGCCATAGTGGCTCAACAACAAAATTTATTTCATCGAAGCGGGCGTGGTGAGATTCGGATGATCGATGAAAACCACCCCTACCGTTGCGGCAGAGTGACAAAAACTCATCCAACGAAGCGAGCGCAGAAAATTGGAATAAGATTCGATCTTCAATACAATTTCCCACCCGCCGTTGCAGTTGGGATCCAAGGGAAATTCCAATGTAGCGGACAGAGAGACTGGATAACACTTTAGGGAAAACCTCCGCTGCAGCGGCTCGAGGAAAATAATTCACTCGTCGTTGTGACCAAGCTCTCAACAAATTAAGTGAAAGGCAAAGATAAAGGTTAGCCACCGTAGCTGTTCGAAAGCTGGCAACCATCCGCCGTAGCGGGATAAAATTGATCGGAATAATTTTCGATATCAAACCAAAATTCATTCGCCATAGTGGAAAAAAGGAAATTGGAAGGATACCCGACATGTAAATTAAAAATGCACCTGCTGTTGCAGCACAAAGTTGATAAGCTTTCCTCCATAGCAGCTACAAAACCGAGAACCATCCGTCGTAGCGGGATAAACAAAATTGGAAGCCTTTCCGATATTCAAACCAAAAGTCACCCGCCGTTGTAGCTTGAAACAAAAGAATCTGTTCACTATAGCGGCTCAGAACTTGACAAACCATCCGATATAGCGGGTCAGAAGTACATTTCTGCCTTACTAAAAAACAAAACTTTGGAAACTTTTCCATGATATAAACAAGCCATAAATGTTGGATTTCAAACTCTAATCCTAAGAAGCAAAAATAAGATTTTAAAAGGGGTCCTGAAAAAATGCAAAATTTATTTTGGGGATAGTTGCAGCAACAACATAGGGTAAATACCATGGGAAAATACTACGGTTAACCCAATACCATGGGTCTGCAAAATTGTTGGCCAACAAACATCCCAAAAAAATTTCTCGGGGGCAGCGGGTCGCTGCTCTCGAACCCATTTTTTTGGGGCGCTGCCCCGAACCCCAAGGTTGGGCAATGAGTGTGTAGTACACCTGGGGTACAAACATGATTGAATAACATCTCTGAATCTAGAAGATCAGGCTCCACAACCAATAGTCTCCCACTTGAAGACTGATCACAACAACTGCACCGCCGTTGAACTTGCTGGACTATGCTTTGGACCTTGGACTTGGAAAATTTCTTATTTCCACCTTCATGCTTGAAGGCTAACAGAAATCGAGTAGGAACTTAGTTTCTTTTTAGTTACTCCCTTTGTCAACATGTTTGCAGGATTCTGGCTAGTATGTCTCTTTTCTAGTTTTAACAGTTCTTGATCTAGAACAAATCTTATGAAGTGGTACTTGAGCTGTATATGTTTAGTTTTCAAATGAAAGGATGAGTTCTTTGCAAGAGGAATGGCACTCTAGATGTCACTGTACAACCTGCTATTCTCCTGCTTCTTACCCAATTCATCCATGAACCTCTACAACCAAATCATCTCCTTACTAGCCTCTGTAGCAGCAATATACTCTGCTTTCGTTGTTGAAAGTGCAACAACCTATTACAGTTTTTAAATCCAACTTATTTTTGTTCCACCCATAGTAAACACATACCCTGTGGTGCTCCTCCTGTTGTCTTTATCACCAGCCATATCTGCATCAACATATCCTTATAGAATAATGTCTGAACCTACAAAACATAATGCATGAGAAGTGGTACCTCTCAAATACCTGAGAATCCATTGTACTACTCTCCAATGCTATTTACCTGGATTATTCATATACCTGCTCACAACTCCCAATGCATATGCAATATCTGGTCTTGTGCACACCATGGCATACATCAAGCTTCCAACAGCTGATGAATACGGAATCCTGGACATGCAATCTATCTCTTCCCGTGTCTTTGGACACATCCCCTTACTTAGTTTGAAATGGATGGATAAAGGTGTACTAATTGGTTTTTCATTCTGCATTCTAAACCTCTACAACACCTTTTCTATGTACTCACTTGAGACAACATCAATTTGCGAATTTTCCTGTCTCTTGTTATTCTCATACCAAGGATTTGCTTTGTAGCACCCAAATCCTTCATCACAAATTATTTATCTAGTTTTCTTTTGAGCACATTTATATCCTGCATGTTAGACCCTGCAACAAGCATGTCCTCCACATACAATAACACGATAATATATCTTTTGTTATCTAGCCTCTTGAAATAAACATAGTGGTCAGAATGACATCTATCATAACCTTGTTCTATCATAAACTTATCAAATTTTAAATACCACTACCTTGGGGCTTGCTTCAGGCCATACAAGATCTTCTTCAACCTGCAAACCAAATTCTCCTTCCTTTTGACCTCATACCCCTATGGCTGCTGCATATAAATCTCTTCCTCAAAATCCACATGGAGAAAGGCTGTTTTTACATCTAATTGTTCAAGATGCAAATCTTCTACTGCCACTAGACTTAAACTAGTTCTAGTTGAAGTCATTTTAACAACAAGAGAAAATATTTCATCAAAGTCTATACCTTTCTTTTGTGCAAACCCCTTTACAACAAGTCTAGCCTTGTACCGCTTCTTTCCTCCATCTTCTTCCTTCAACCTATAAACCCATTTATTCTACAATGCCCTTTTTTATGCAGGAAACTGAACCAAATTCCAAGTCTGGTTTCTTACCAATGAGGCCATCTCCTCATTCATGCCTTGCTCCCACTTTTTTCTAGTTTCTACCTGCATTGCCTCTTCATAACATTCTGGTTCACCGGAATCAGTCATCAATAAATAATATAGTGAAGGAGGGAATCGTTCAGGGGGTCTACTTAACTTGGTATATTTTCTTACATTTGCAGGAGTTTCAGGTACCTGCTGCTGCTCTTGATTTTCGGGTGCCTTTGGAACTTCATTTTCTTTGATCTCATCAAGCACGGTGTACTATGTGTTTTCCTTTTCCTCTTTCTTTCCCTGCAACTGATCTTTGTACATAACCTTTTCATTGAATACTACATCCTTGCTCCTAATGATTTTGTGTTTTTCATAATCCCATAAACGATAACCAAAATCATCAACCTCGTATCCAATAAAGGTACATTTCTTGGATTTAGCGTCAAGCTTTGTTCTATCATTTTGATCAATTTGGACAAATGCTTCACAACTAAAAGTTCTCATAAATGAGTATTTTACCTGTTTAGCTGTCCATGCCTCCTCTGGAATCCCACCATCCAAAGCGCTTGAAGGGCCTTTGTTTATTAAATAAACAACAATGTTTACAACATCAACCCAAAATTGTAAGGGCAAACCTGCATATAATCTCATACACCTTGCACGCTCCGTGATCATTCTGTTCATCCTTTCTGACACACCTTTTTCTTGTGGTGTTTTAGGGACTGTCTTCTATTTATGAATCCCATTGTGTGAACAATAACTGTCAAACTCTTTGTTGTAGTACTCACCTCCATTTTCAGATTTGAGACATTTCAACCTTTTTCTTGTCTCATTCTCAGCCAAATATTTCCACTTCTTAAAAATATCAAACACATCATATTTTTGTTGAATTCAATAAACCCAAGTTTTTCTAGTTGCATCATCAATAAAAGTAACATAATAACAAGAGCCACCAAGAGATTGTACCTGAGCTGGTCCCCATACATCTGTATGGACAAGCTCTAACTTTTCACTCTTCTTTTGTTTCCCAACCCTGAGAAATCTAACTCTCTTCTGTTTTCCATAAACACAGTTCTCACATAATTCCAAACTTAGCTACTTCAGATCTGGAATTAGTTTCCTTGAGTTGAGAATTTGCATCCCCTTCTCACTCATGTGGCCAAGCCTATGATGCCACAACACCACACCCGTTTCTATGGAATCTATAGACATTGAATAATTAGTATTATGAGGACATAAATATAACGTACGTACCCTGTCTCCTTTTTCTATTACCAATGATAATTTAGTGATATTCCACCATGTTTCTCCAAACACAGACAAACAACTGATATCTCCCAACTTCCCTGTTGAGATCAGATTTCTTTTCATAGCAGGAATGTGCCTTACATATTTTAGTAGCCATTCACTTCCATTATTTAACTTAATCTGTACCTTACCCTTTCCAACAATTTTACATGGTTCATCATCCCCCATTAAAACATGTCCAAAATCGCCTTGAACATAATCATGAAATAATTTCCTATGGGTTGTAGCATGACATGAAGCCCTTGAATCTACTACCCAGTAATCACTAGTATTACCTAATGCAAGAATCAAAGCATCTTGTAACACATCAACATGTACATTCACTTCATGAGTAGTCTCTTGCTTTTTGTCTCCTTTCTTCTTTGGAGCTCTGTAGTCTTTCTTTAGATGTCCTTTCTTACCATAGTTCCAACACTCTATTTTTTCGAATATGGACTTGGATCTGCCCTTTTTAGACTTGCTGCGATTTCCTAGGCTCCTTCCTCTCTTACATAAATATGAATTCTCGTAAGAGGTACAAGGAAGTACAATACAAGTACAATAAGAATAACTTATGAGATTGTGCAATTTTCAACACTCCCTCTCAAAAATGAAGGTATTCTTCATATATGGTCATCATCAGCATAACGAACATCTGGGTCTCTTTTGTACATCTCATCTGTCTCGATCATCTCTATACATATTGAAGGTTGTTAACACTGTTTATTGAGAGGTGTCATCAAAATATGATCCACCATTGGTAGATCTATCAACTCTGAAACTATACACAGTCCATCAGGGATTACAACACTCAACATCTTCATGTCTTATGAGTTTGTCTCTAACTGAGAACTTGGACATGCTTTGCACGACCATCTACTATCAGTTCATCTCAAGTGATGGTGGGAATTATCCTACAACAAGTTGAGAACCTGGGCCAATAGAGGGAGTCACCAATGTACATGACCATCTACAACATGTTCATCTCAAGAGCTAGTAGGAATACTCCAAAGAACACCGGATTGAGAATCTAAATGAATAGTGGTCAATAGTGCACACGACTGTCTTTGTCTTTCCCATCTCAAGATGTCAATGAGAATTCTCCCATGCCTACCTGAGAATCAATGTGAGTAGAAGCCACCTATGTACATGACCATCTACAACCTATTCATCTCAATAGCTTGTGGGAATACTCCAAATAACACCAGATTGAGAATCTGAACATATAGTATTCTTCTGTGTACATGACCATTTACTACCTGCCCATATCACAATGTCGATGGGATTTCTCCCATACATGGCTGAGATTCAGAATAAGTAGAGGCACTTGTGTGAAAGCATCATAGATATCAACCTCATCTTTCCCTCTCCATGGGGAGTGTGTTTTCTTCTAATCCAATTCTTCTATGAAAGTATTTAAACTTTGTCATGAAAAGAGGCTTGGTAAGAATATTTGTAGTCTAGTCATCTATCGGAACATATTGTAATTCTACCGCACCTTTCTGTACCATATCACAAATGCAGTGATATCATATTTTTATAGGCTTCATCTTATCATGAAATACATGATTCACTTACATATGTATATATCTTTGATTATCACAGTGAATCACAGTTGGTATTGGAATTTGGCCAAACAATACTGCAAGGAGTTTTTCAATCCATATTGCTTCTCGAGATGTTGTACTGGTATCCATATACGCAGACTCTGTGATGCTAAGTGCTACTAAGGTCTACTTCCTACTACACTAGGAAATCACTGCAGAGCCCAAAATGAATCAACATCCGAAAGTACTCTTCCTATATGCAACACACCCATCCCAATCTGAGTAAAAAAATCCTTACAATGTCAGATCACATCTTGAAGCATATCTTAGACCATATCCCATAGTGCCACGTAAATATATGAACATGTTTTATAGTAACCCAGTGAATTTGCTTCGTATCACACATAAACTGGATAAGAGTATTCATAGAAAAATATATATCTAATATGGTGTTCATTAGATACATCAGAGACCCAATCAATCGGTGATACATGGTGGCATAAATCAAATCAAAATTTGAAGCAGATTCCCTCAGCTTCTTCAGATTTGCATCCATCGGGGTAGCCATGGACTTGCGGTCCAACATCTCAATTCTCTTCAAAATATCAATGGTGTATTTTCCTTGACTTAGGAAAATATCCTTCTGCCTTTTCCATACTTCTAATCCCAAGAAGTAATGCATCAATAGGAGGTCCTTCATCTCAAAGTTAGAGGCAAGTTTCTTCTTACACCATCCAATTAGTTTCTCATTTCCTGTGAGAAACAAGTTGTCCACATACAGAACCAAAATCAATCGTTCATTATATTCAATATTGTAGTAAATATTGGGATCTGCATCACTCTTGGTGAATTCCAAGTTTACCAGGCATCCGTCTATTCATCCATACCAAGCACGAGGTGCTTGCTTGAGACCATATAATGCTTTTCTCAGTTTACATACGTGAGAATATTTATGGTTGTTCAATGTAAACTTCTTCCTCGATAATGACATTGAGGAAGTCAGTATTTACATCCATATGATGTAGCTTCCATCCCATATTTTAAGTAATAACAATGATTGTTCTGATGTAATTATATTGAGCCACATGAGAAAATGTTTCATCATAGTCAATTCCCTCTTTTTAAGAGAATCATCTAGCAACAAATATGGCCTTCTATTTTTCCACGCTACCATCTGCTCCGTGTTTAATCTTGAAATTCCATTTGGATTTCACTACTGACTTCCCCTAGGGTCTTGGTATAACATCCCATACATCATTCTTCATGATGGACTGTAACTCCTCCATCATGGCATCCTTCTAAACTTGGTGTTTGGATGCTTCTTCGTATGTGGTAGGTTTTGAGTCAATGATGTGACTCATTAATGCTACATTACTCGAGAACCTCTAAGGTCTTTTTCTTTCCCGGTGGATTCCATGTGGAGCTTGGTGTGCCTCTACATCCTGCAATGTCTGTTGTGCCCATCTAGGTATTATCCGGATTACTGGTATATCTATGGGAGAATTAATTGGCTCAACTTGATCAATGGGATTGATTGGTTCATTCTTTTCTCTTAACTTTTGGAGGGGGATATGATCTCATCTCTTCATCATCATCGATATTTGTATCAGATCTTCTTCCTTTTCGGATAGCCATCTCTTCTTCAAAGGTTACATCCCTACTGAATTTGATCTGTCTTGATCATGGGATGTATACTTTGTAAGCCTTTGAAGATTCATTGTATACCATGAATGTTCCCTTCTTTCCTGAAGGTTCTAGTTTCATCCTTTTATCCTTGTGCACATGAATGTAGATTGGAAACCAAAGATACGAAGGTGGCCCCCTTCTGGCTTCACTCCTGTGAAGGATTCTTTCAGATTCATGTTCTTCAAGATTTTATGAGGGTATTTGTTTTGTAGATAAACAGTTGTCTTAGATGCTTCTTCCCATAAGAACATTGGTAAATGCTGGTCATGTATCATGGCTTTGGCTGCATCCACAATTGGTTGGTTCTTCCTTTCTGCAACCCCATTTTATTGGGGGTTGTAGGGAACTATGAAATCCTCTTAATTCTTTCTTCCTTACATAAATCATTAAACTCTGTAGAGGTATATTATCCACTATTATTTGGTCTCGGGATCTTAATCCTTCTTCCCGATAGATTCTCGACTTGTGCTTTGAATTTTGTGAAATTGTTGAGTACTTCCTCAAACTCCTTGGTCTTGAGAAAGTATATCCACATCTTCCGTGAGTGATCACGAATAAAAGTTACATAGTTGTTGTAACCACCCAACAAAGTAACTGTCATAAGTCCACACAAGTCATAGTGGATTTGTCACATGCCCCAATTTTGCAAAAATAATTTTATATTATTTGATGTTATTTGAGGACGATATGTTAAATTTTATGCTAAGTTGTAATTGATGACTCAGCAGAGTTAGGGATATTTAATTTAATTTTGAATATTTTATTTAAAAATAAATAAAGGAGGAGACAACAACTTAGGAGAGCTATTAAAAGAGTGTTTACTGGTCAAATTGGTGGAGGAGACTGGGTGGAGAGCAAACTGACATGTGATAGCATCCTCAAACAACTTCCAACTGTTGCAGGTGGAAACCTCCCTACATTTGGGGTCATGATTCCCCAAGAAAGTGGAATCAGAGCAGGTGGCTCAATTAATGAAAACTAACCCAAAAGACCTAGGCAGTCTTTATAAAAATTCCCATTGAAGAGAGCTGAGGCTGCTCATTCTAGGGAAGTGATCATTCAGGTGAATGAATGTACTTCAGAGAAATTCAATGGAAGGGAATTGTGGAAAGTTTTGAGGGGATAACTGCTGATTGATATAGTGCAACTTTTAAGCTGAATGATCTTACTGCTGAGAGTAGAGTGTTTTACTAAGATATTGGACTAGTCTACTGTTTACATTCTCCACCAGTTCTCAGCCAAGAAGACCAGGAACATGCTCGGGGGTCCTAAGGAAGTGTTGTTTGAGCGCTCTCCAGGATATTGGTAGGGAGGATCGGCCTCCTAATGTTATTTTCGTCTGTCCTAAACATGTTCTACATTATTTTGTTTTACTATGTTAGATAGATAAATATGAGTCTGACTGTTATATGAATGTTAAATATTTAGTTTGTAAATGGTTAGAATCTAGTATTCTCTTTAAATTATTGAAGAAATGTATTTGATTTAGAAAAGTAATGTGTTAGAATGGAAATAATTTCTAGACTGTGTTTTTCCACACCTGGAAAACCAGGCTGTACTCCAGCACAATTAGAATATCTTAAGTAGATGAAAGAAAATGACAAGAGATCGAATATAATAGATAGGGTTCTGCATTTTGTAGATAGCAGAGTAATTTATTTCAGTATGTAAGTTATTATTCAAAGGAACAGTGTTCTGAGTATTTATGTTTATTGTTTTAACAAGCTTATCTATGTAAAAATATTGGAAAAGAAATAGCAGTACTACAATAGAGTTATAGTAAAGATTTATACTGATACAATAATAATTATATGAGCTACAGTAAGTATTTAAAACAAGGGTTTAACCACACTTATATCTTTTAGCTTAAAACATATTATTTTACATATACTAGAACATAATTATGTTACAAATACTATTAATGAAGAAATAATCAAAGTTCAGAGTTAATGTTTTTTAAACATTACATAACTCTGAATCTTTACTAATTAACAGAGCAATAAACAAATGAAAATTTAAGTGTAAACAGTAAATAGAATGAAGCTAAGAATTTTCCTATTCCAAGAATAATTATTTTCCAAACAAGATCTAAATCTATGTAAGTTTCACTTGAGGGTCTAAACCCTAGTTCTATTTTCTTTCTTTTTACAAAAGTATTATTTAAAATAGAATAAGCAAATTAAACTAAGAATATTGTAAGTATGTACTAGACTAGGTACAGTCTTATATCAAGAACATATAGTATTTTGATAAGCCTTTTATTTAAAAGAAAAGAAAACATTTTAACAAAATAAATAATTCCAATACTATTATAACAATGAGAAAGAAGTAACAGAAACCAACGCATAATTAAGAAATTTTAAGAATATATTTACATAAGGGTCCCTTTACAGTAAACCCTAATATTCTATCCTAACTGAAAAGCATAAACATATAAAAATTTACCTTATGACTGAACTTACAGTCTTCACATTATCTTTATTTATTTACAAGAAAAATATTAAAACGAATAATTACCATTATTAACAATCGAGGAAGGGAACACTCAAATTACACAGAGTCATAATTTATAGGTTATAAAACTAATGTATAAACGAGACAGAGCTCGAAATTTAAAATCCTTTTTAAACCAAATGTATTACTCTATCAGGTCGAAAGGCTTAAGACATAACAAATTTACTTCACCCAGCTCAAGGACGGTGTACCCAGCATCGTGGTGAGGGTTCAAAAGGTAAAACTAACAATCAACCTATAAAACTTCATTACTATAATAACTTTTATAAAACAATGTATATTTTATTAAAGTATTCGAAACAGAGAACCATTAAAACCATGAAGACAGGAGAACCTCCACATATTAAGAAACAGAGTTTATCATTACTTAGCCATAAGGTTGTAAACCTGTCAATAAGTCGAGAACAGTGAAATACAAGTCATGGCATCGAAGCCGAAATCACCCTGCTACAGGCAAGGGGTTTTAACAACAAACAAAAAATACTAAATAACAACTGAGCTAAGTATTTTTTAACATCGAAGGAACCGAGGTCGTATTTGTTCTCCAACTGAAACCCTTTTTCCCTAATCTATTCAAGCAGGGAGTTTCCACATTGTAACCGGGGCTTACCCGTAGGTCTTGCTGTATATCCAAACATGGAGAGGGTTCTTCCAAGCGTAAGAGCAAACTGCAACCTGCAAGCAAACCCGGGGTTATAGTTAGAAACTAACTATTCTATAAATAAAACTGTAACTGGAAATTTATAACAATTATAAAATAAACTTTTTACCTAAAGGTGAAAGATTCAAGAGCCGAGGAGGATTTGAGCCCACACCACGAGCAGCACAACCCTCATGCTCACTAGTAACAAAGGCGACGGGGCTCACAATACATCTACACCAACGACTGGAGCAGGAGTAAGCTTTAGCAATGGCCACAAAAGGAAACAACACTAAAAACTACTGACAAAGAACAACTACACGCACAACAAAGTATTGCATGTAGAAGGAAAAACCAAGTGCGAGCTGTGAGTCTTGAAAACCACACACTAGAGTGGCAACACCTTTCTACACACAGACAATGGAGCTAGAGACGAGCACAAGCGAGCCCTCATGGCCGCCGTAAACTAGACAGTGCAAAGACCAAAATCCTCGACGAAGAATGAGAAGTAGGGTTGCGTGGTGAGCTTTTAAGTTATGCAATGCATGGTGGTGAATGTTCCACGTGCCCACTAAATTATTTAGTCCAAAATGGGTCGAATGATATAGTTGTCACTGCAATTGTTGGGACAACAAATTATTGTCAATAATTTAAACAATGACTATAATGATAATGTAATCTACAAAGTCAAAACGTATCATTTCATTGATAAATCATAAAATCAAGCTATGATAAAGAACGATATTTATATGGTATTGGTAAACCTTATATTATAAATCTTGGAATCTTCGTTGGTAATGAACCATAACATATATTGCATCGATATCCTTGTTTATAGAGATCTTATAATCCTTCTTAGTAAAACATGTTATGAAGAGATCAATAGTATAGTAAAAGTTGTTGAACATGAGTTGATAGTACCAATAATAGCCATTTATTTTTATAAACCATAAATGATGCATGTCTATGCTGTTAGAACTAGTTTATTCAAACACTAGTGGATAAGAAGCTAATTTATAAATCATTATTGTGTAAATGAAAGTAAATAGCATTTACACCCTGGAACAATTCTTTCTTTTGAATGTAGTCTATAGTACTAAGAGTACGATAAACTTCTTGAAAGTACATGATCATTTGGTCTCCATAATATACCAAAACTCTAAACAAATCAAACCAAGGCTAAATTAGACTTGGTAGTAAAGAATAGTAAAACTATTCAAGAATAAATATAGTATCACTTGTTATTATAAATAATATGATAATGTAATTTCGTCACATTACTTATGTCATGAAGAAATTTGGAAGATAGAAACCACAACTTGACGACATTTGTGCAAATGATCATTTATAAATATAGTACAATAATAAGCTGTTAAATTTCCTCTAATAAAGCTCAATTAAAAGTAGACATGAGGGTTCTTTTGTAAACTTGTTCTTGATAGGCCTTAGGTCTATCTCCATACTGAAGCAATGTTATAAATTTTAGAAATAACAACAGCAGGAAACTCTTATTTCAGTAAGAGTGTTGATATACTAAATCATAAGGTCTATGAAGAACTGGTAAATAATTTAGTGTATAGATGAAAAGAAGATTTATCTAAAGTAGTAGTCAATATGATAAAGGACAATCAGTAGGGCAAAGTTATTGATCTTTACGACATGAATTTAAAATACTATCTTAGTTGCAAAACAAGTAAAGGAAAGATACTTTACCTCGTAGTACCCTTGAATTCTATTAAGCAAACTTTTACTCTAGTAGTATATTTATGCTAAAGAAATATATCTGGATTAACGCCTTATTAAACTCTTACTGGTTCAAAATTTACCTGTCAAGCCTGTAAGATCCAGAAAATCCAGCTAATTTAGCAATCGCTAAGTAAGCCCCAGTTAGAACGTAACTTCTCACCTACTTGACAAAATCAATTCGTCAGTAAACTAGAAGTAAATGAATGTAGATCATACACTTAACATATCAAAAATTAATGTGTATTGGTTCTTATATGTTTGAAGTTAATTATTATTTATGTTAACTGTCTCATTATCCACTAGGCGTTAGTGGTTATCAAACTGTGACTCTAGACAATTTATGTTACATCAAAATTTTTTAATTTTTTTCTGAAAATTTGGGGTTATGGCAGGATTAGATCCAATATTCCCTTGGATCTGTTTTCACTTTTCAAACAGGAACCCTTGGTATTCTTACCAAGTGTGAATCCTTTGCATACACCATCAATGTCCACATGAAGCATTGGTAGACCTATCACCATGTTCCTTAATGTTGGGAGAGCTTGATATTTTAGATGAGCTAGTCTTTTGTGCCATAGCTCATTGATGTTAGTGGAATCATGGACAAAGGCTTGAGCTGTTAGAGAGATCAAACAATACAATATTTCCTCCCTCACACCAATTACTTTTTCTATGTTGATGCTAGAATACTTGTTCCATGTGAGCACCTTTCCATCTGCAAATGTCACTTTATATCCCTTGTCCTCTATGACGGAGATGGAGACAAGGTTTCTTTTCATACCAGGTACATATAGTACATCATTCAGATGTAGTAAGTCATTGGATTCCAACTAAAGAGAGGTAGATACAAACCCTTTCACAATATAGATGGCATCATTTCCAAGTTCAACACGGAGATGGGATTCTTTCTCAAAAACGTTTGAAAGGTTCTCTTTATAACCAGTCACATGCTTAGAAACACCACTATCTATGAGCCATGTATCACTAGTGGTGGGAACTGTACCTGATAAAGTTGATATGAAGAAGAATTCTATATGATATTCATTTCTTTGTTTCTTTTGATGATGACCATCTTCCACATCAACTATTGAAGCTGCATGCTTCCTTTGTTTGAAATAACACACTGTATTGCATAGTGACCATATTTATTACACTTATGACATTATATGTGTGATATATCCTTCTTCTTTTCCCTCCGATTTGGAGAAGAACTCGGTATCCTATATTGGTGCTTATGTTTGTGAAATTTCATTCCTTTTCCATTTCCTTTCTTGGAATGAGTGATGAAGGCTTGATTATCCTCAACTTAAGGACCATGGAGTCTTTCCCTTGTTGCAATCCTGGTCTCTTACTGAGTGCAGTCTGCCCAGAACTTGTCAAATTTGGGCAACTTGGTTCGACCACTTATAGTTTGGATGAAGGAATCCTAATATGGTGGAACACCATTTA
Source organism: Pseudotsuga menziesii (assembly GCA_001517045.1). Lineage (NCBI taxonomy): Eukaryota > Viridiplantae > Streptophyta > Pinopsida > Pinales > Pinaceae > Pseudotsuga > Pseudotsuga menziesii. The sequence continues at coordinate 655,298 of LPNX010322218.1, forward strand.
GAGTTGCCATGACAAGATCATTTTCTTCAATGTTGTATCCACTAGACCTTATCCTATCTTGAAGCTTGGCAATCTTCATGAAATATGAGGCAATAGATTTGGACCTAGTCATCTTTATATTTGACAGCTTGTTCCTGAATGTGAGATTCACATTGATGCTAATGTGTTCAAATAAATTCTTCAATGTATTTCTCATCTTCATAGTTTTTCTTATTTTCTAATATTTGTGGAACCAAGTGATCTTTGACTGAGTCCACCAAAATCCTTCTTGCTTTTGCATCACACTTCCTCCACTGGGACTTGGCTTCTTCCGCTTCTAGTTCTGGAACTTTCTCATTGAAAAACTTCAAGAGATCATTTTATTCTATGATAAGAAGAACCTTGGATTCTATTATATGAAGTTTGTATCCCCATCAAGACGATCTTCAACCTTCATTCCAATAACCTTGTTTGCAAATCTGAACCATAAACCCTAGGAGGAGTTAGGTCAAAAATGAATTTGGGAATTTAGTGATACTAACCTTACAGATAGATGTGCCCTATCAAGGCGAGCTAAGAGAAGTTGAGTTCGATCCAAAAAAATGGTGGGAAACCTCCGAAACTTGGTGCCCTAGTTTCTTCTTGCAGTATCCCACAATGTCCCACAGTAAAAAAAATTGAAACTTCTCGGAATTTGTTTTTTCTTTCACCAAAAGATGCACCTCCCCTAGAGTGAAGTTTCCACAACACTTTTTTATGCTAAAGATATGAGGGAAGGCCTTGGAAGGTCAAACCCTAGATTTTGACAATGGCCTCTTCTAGAACTACTCTGATACCATGTTAGTTTTTACAAGATTATAGTAGTAATCTTATTTGCAAATAAGCAATAAGATATATAGAAGACAGACAAAGCACAAACAAAGAACACACGTATTTATCCTGGGAAACCCAATTGAGAAAAAACCAACAAACCTTCATATAGAGATAATGAGTCCCGAGAATAGAAAGAGAGAGAGAGAGAGAGAGAGAGGAAAATTACCAGGTCTAACCTACCTTGGGGAAAATACAAAAATAATTTTATTTTTATTCTTTCTTGTTTATTCTTTCCCCAAGGTTTACATTGGTTCTTTCTAAGGTTTACATGAGTATAAGTTACATCAATATGAACTCCCGTAGGAGGTACAAGGAAGTACAATACAAGTAAAACAAATGGTGTGCCTTTAAACACAAAGTGCACTATTAGTGGTGTTGAATAGTATTGTTAAACCTTATATATTGAGTTATTACATTTCTATTTTTATATTAGTGTTGTCCTTGTTGGTTAGCTAGACCCTTTAATTGTAATCGTACCCTTTGCTCCTACATATGCTAATGAGACCTAGTTTTATAGATAATCTCATCTTTTGCATTTAATGCATTGTGAAACATTGGTGCTTGGCCATTCATAGTTTATATTTTGTTGGGAAAAAAACATTGATTTTGTCGCAAAATTCAGCAATACCAACAATGAAATAGGTTTATCAAGAATAATTTTGATAATTGATGAATATATAATGGACTTTGTCATCAATAACCTCCATCCTAGTTTGTACTTGGTCATATGCTTTCCACTATTGTACAATCCCTACATTACATAGTGTTTAATAAGCCCCCTACAATGATGCATTTAATGCATTGCTACAGGATTTTCAACCATTGGATTGATCGTTAGATCAAAACCAACGATTAATATCCCCACAACAACAACATTAAATGTACCATTGCAGAGCACTTATTGAAGGTCACATTACACCATATAGTTTGTACAAATTTGAGCCTCATTGCACATGTATCATGTACACAACTACCATTTATGTCCATATTGTATGTTATCAAAGATAATTTTTTCGTCACATCGTACAATTCATTCACATATATATGACACAATTGTTGTACATGCATGGCATCACTAACAATTATATATAGAGCAGTATACATGACAACTAAATCGCCCACAGATCATTGAAATCCAACACCAAAGGAATTGTTGAAATTGTAGTTTGTATTGCTCAAATCACAATTTTGATGATTGGGGTAGTTTTAAAATCCAATATTTACTCTAGCACCGATCATGTTGATTGTTGAATTTGCAATTTCCAAGAGTGTTTTTACCATATTTGATAAAAAAAACCACTGGAAAACTAGGGCATTCTGGTTGTTTTTTACTCTACGTGATTATATACAAGTCATTGTGGATTCGTGATTCACGAGTTCTATTCTCCATCAAATTATCCATGCATAGCATATTGTAGGCATATGGTCATATCACGGTCTTATACAATCATGCGGTAATTACAGAATATATATTAAAGCTAAATAACCAAAACCATAATCTAATTAGTGTCTTTACCAACCTCCATTTTAGAATTGTTTTCAACCATAGATGGTATTTTTCTAAATCCATGTTTAGTTTGAACCATTTAATAAAGCAGGTTGACTTACCACCAACATACAAATTTACAAAAGTATTAAAAGTGTTGCCTAAGTTTTGAGTGAAAATAAAAGTATGAGGTGGAAATATATAAGTTTTTTTAGTGCAATCAACATAAAGCAAGAGTTGCATGCAGCTTAGTCCTTTCCTTTTAATTTAAATAAAAAAGAAAAAAAACTTTGATATGATTAAGATTTAAGTAAACTTTGATATGAATACGTAAAAATCATTATACCAATATAAAGTGTTTTATATCCATACCATTATATATCAAATGTTAATATTTAAAAATATTTAAAATTGTGAAATTAAATATTAAATGTTAATATCTAAAAATCTTAAAAACTATGAAATTGCAAACTTATGGAAAATATAATACAAAGCAAGTGAATCTAAATATGTTCAATATATTTATTTTTGAAAAAAATATATAAATATATAAATGGGAGTTTTCTAATTGTTTGTTTTGTTTTGATATCAATATTTAATATGATTAATATATGAATCATTTTTAAAATATCTAATTCAACTATAAAAAATTTCATAATAAAAAAATCACATTTAAATTTTAAACTTAAATTATAAGTAAAAATCAATTAAATCATAATTGCAAATATTAATAAAGAAACTTATTTTCTTCTACAAATGATGATGATGATTAACGTCCAATGAGACCAACTTTGGTTTATCGGACCTTAAGAAGGATAATACTTGGTTTACTTTAAAATATTGCTCCCATGCTAAAAAAACTTGCCAAGAAGCTTTCCAAGCTCACTATAGTTTTGGCAAGTTAGGAGTTTATAAAGGTTTGTATTGTAGCAAATACTATGAAACTCAGACCTAAGGTGGGTGTAAGTAAGGCACTCTAAGAGAAAATGATTTTCATCCTCAACGCTCATAGACTCACAAAGATGACAAACCCTTTCCGCCCATGGAGTTTTAGGAATAAACCAACACCCTGTTTCTCTATGGAGTTCATGAGAGCTCGTTATAATCTTGGCTATATTAATGTTCTTCCATGAGCTAGTTACTACCGAGAGATACTTCCGATCTTCCAAGTTAGGATTAATGACCTCCTTATAGTATCTTAATTTTCTCTTAACCACTAAATTTTCCTCACACCAGAAATTCTCTTTAAACTTAGAAGTAATAATATTTTTGACATTATCAATGTTATGCAAAATGTCGTTTTCATCAACGCCCCAATGGTTTAACCAAGTCATGGTATCTTTACACCAACACCACTTGAGGCATACTTGGTTTTGACTTGAGTTTAAAGCAATTTAGGAAGTCTCTTGTTTCCCATGTTATTTATCTTATGCTTGTACATCAGGTACCTAGTAATAGCCATGCTCTCGATGGGGGAAATACCCACTTATATGAAGAGAATAGGATAAGGCGTATTGCTTTTAATTTTGAGGTTATAAGTTATAAACCGTTTTTAGATTTGCTCGATTTTCCTCCAATATTCTATAGAAATGATGCACCCCCATACTTCACCACCATAGAAGATAACAGAGATGACAAGATTTTTTTAGAGGAACTTCTTTTTATCCCACATGACCAGATTCGATGATTTACATCTATTTTCAAGACCAAAATAAGCTTTCCACCCTCAATTAATCCTTTTCTCAATGCTATAGTTCCAATTGAGCTTGTGATGAATATCAATTCTGAGATACTTGTAAGAAGTCACTTCCTCTAGATTTCTATTATCATAAATAAAATTTTCATGTGTCTTTCTTTGATTTTATAATCATGATTTTTGTCTTATTGGTGTTAACAAACATAACCATGTTAGAGGAAAAATATTTAAGAATTCTTAGTTGCTTATCGAGATCAGAAGGACACCTTGCCATAAGAACAATATCATCAACATAAAGTAGGAGGATGATAACTATCCCAACTAATATTGTACCGACACAACCTGCTTCTTCTAAACGCTTTTCTAGCTTATCAATGTAATTAATACCAAAAAGGGCAGGGGAGAGGGGGAAACCTTGTTTAACTCCAGTATTACAATTTAAATCTGTTGTCCACCTCTCATTACTCTTAAACTTGGAAATGACCTTTTTGTATAAACTTATCGTGACAACTCTCAACTCAAAAGGAACCTTAAGCTCATCTAGCATATTCCATAAGTTATTTCTAAGCACTGTATCAAAAGATTTTCTAAAATCCACAAAGCAACAAAATAGGTTAGACGTATTATTACGACATTCCTCTGCAATGATCCTAAGTGTAGCGAGGTGGTCCATGGTTGAATGATTCCTTCTAAAACCTGCTTGGCCTTTAGCCCGCTTACCTTCCATTTCTAGCCATTCATTGATCTTCTTTTCTAAGATAATACCATATAACTTAGCTAAGATAGGGCTAATCATAATAGTCTGATAATTAGGGGGTTCATTTTTATCACCACTTTTGAAAACAAGAATAATGAGGCTTTGAGTCCAAGGTGTAGGAATCCCTTGCTTAATCGCTATATTTCCGCTTGGTATCCTTCACTATATTAAATAAAATTTAATTATCTTCAACCCAAATAAAAGTTTCACCTAAATCTTCAGAATTTCTTTTGTACCTGTTAGCTAACTGAAGGTCTTCGTCTAACCACATAGGATTAGGGTTGGAAGAATTGCTTAAAAGAATAGCTTGGTTACTGGAATTTTGAGCATTGAAGCCAGCCATCAAAAGGATATTTTCTTCCTTCCTTAAACTAGAAATATCATGTTCTAAACCATTATAAGGACAATTTTTATCTAAATTGGTTTTTTTATAAAAGTTGGAATTAATAGGGGAAAAATAACATATGGCTATGTAGGTTTTTTCATCATTAATGTATGTGATCTCTATCCAAATAAGTTGGTTTTAATGGCCTTTCTTATAAATCCTAACATTTGGGGATATGTTCTTCCTAATGTAACAGGTTATACCCCCAATGCCTCTACGACTTGAACATTTATTCCATATTGACCATAGGACATATCCGTCCATATCAGGGACCTTGGACTCCTTGTGTTCCCAAGTTTCAACCAATAATATAATATCAATTTTTCCCGGGATCCAACTTAACTTAGGGCCTTTGCTCCATGGAAATCGTCGACAGTTCCAGGAGAAGATACAGAGTGTGTCAAATTGCTATTTATTACTATATTTTTGGTTTCTATCTCTTATAACAACTTTATTGTTTCTGATTAATGCCCATTTCCCCTCCTTCCTAGCTTATTTTACCTTTTGGACCTCCTTTCTTAATTCGCCTTGATCTTGTGGAATGAGGTCTTCATTTATAAATCTCCTCGAGCCTTTTAAATTTGATGTCTTACTGAGTATGTTGTATTTTTTTCCAGTAGAGCTAAAACCTTATCCCACATTAGCCTTTCTTTATTATCAATTAATTTCCTTGTCCTGTTTGCTTCTATGAGAATGACTATTTAAAATTATTTTAAAAAATATTAAATTATAATTATGTTTATTAATATTTTTATATGTTTCAAAGTTAGTTTTAAAAATTATATTAAACTAGAAAGAAAATGGGAAAAAATATCACACTTTAAAAAGATCATAAAATAAGGCTGCTCTCGCTGGCTCGCCCTGAGTCTGCGTTTTACAGCATCCTAGGGTTTCAAGCTCCCTGGCCGCCCCCATGGCTGCGCCTGGGGGAGGGCACTCTCCTTCCTCGCCTCTCTCAGCCGAGGAAGCCTTCAGACGCCTGCTCTCTGCTCCAGGGCTCAAACCAGCTGCCCCCTCCATTCCTAAATTTATCAAGAAGCTGGATGCTATCCCGAAAATTGATCTCCATACCGACCAGCCTATCAAGATCGCCCTAGCCCTTGCTGAACGAGGCCTAGTTGGGCAGTTCATGGGGCTCTGGCCCTCTTCAAAAACCACTGAAGATTGGATCCAAAGGAACTGGCGACCTCAGCTCAAGAACAGTGTAACCTGCTACCCTGTTGGAAGAGGATTCTTCATCTTTGAATTCATTTCTAAAGAAGATCGAGACCTCGTCTTTAGAAATGGCCCGTACTTCATGGGGACCCAAGGGTTGTATCTCAACAAATGGACCCCGGACTTCAATGCTGAAGTAGATGTCCCAAAGGAAGTGCCAGTGTGGGTAAGGCTCCCAAATCTTCCCGTACACTGCTGGAATTCTCAAACCCTCGAAAAAGTGGGGAATGCCCTTGGGAAATACATAGACAAAGCGGAGAACAAAGGACAGTACTCATGCGCCAGGATTTGTGTGGAGGTTGATCTAGAAGCTGGGCTATCGGAAGCAGTAAAGCTGAAAGTAGGAGACTGGCATCATTACCAAAAGCTGGATTATGAGCAGCTCCCGTTCAAGTGCCGGCATTGTCACGAGCACGGCCATTTCCAGAGAAACTGTCCCCAAATCCAAGCCCACGATGAAGAGGAGGGCTGGCAAAAAGTAAAAAAGGGCAAATCCGGCAACAAAAATCATGAAAAAAAGTCAGGAAGTAACATGCAAAATCTGCCATCGAGCTCTTCCTTCCAGGAAGCCATCAAATCAACACCAATCGTCATTCAGGAAGAAGATCCAGGAAAACCCAGCGAACCTGCAGATAATCAGACCAGCGATCCACATAAAGGTAAAGAGGTCGCATCCCATATTGAAGAGCCATTGGAAATGGGGGAAATCTCTCTCCCAAGGGGAGTCTCCCCTGCTGATCCAGCTAGCCCTCACAAAGACTCCAGCGCAGATCCTCTTCTGCTAGAAACGGATCGAGATGAAGAATCAGATGAAGGGGATTCCTCATGCAGTCTCCCATCGGTTCCCTTCAAAAATCCAAGAGGTCGAAAGTCAAAAAAGAAGCAGAGGGAAGAAGCCTCCTACTTAGAGATCCTTGATGGGTCACAAAGAACACTGAAAGGTATCATGAACACCAGATTGAAGAAAGGATCTGGCCCGGCCTCCAAAGGGGCCACCCCCCCCCCACCGTTATTAATGCGATACATCTCCTGGAATTGCAGAGGTCTAGGGTCTTCATCAAAAGAAGAAGCAATGAAAGATCTTGTTCGAATTCATAACCCTGAGATTCTGCTTGTCCAGGAAACAAAAATGGAGGAAGCTGCTGCCCTCCAAGCTGGGGAAAAGTTCTGGAAAAAAGGCACTGGAACCGCTATCAACTCTAGAGGAGCCTTTGGAGGTATAGCAACTTTCTGGGACTCCAATCTCTATACTCTTGAAGCTGAAGTCCATGAGCTCCACTGGATTTTTACCAAACTCCTCCACAAACCTTCGGGGCAGTCGGTAAGTCTCTTCAATCTCTACGTTCCTGTTCTGCAATCGGAAAAAAAAGACTGTTGGAAAAACCTAGAACACTTTCTCAATCATCAGCATCTTGATAATATTATTGTGGCTGGCGATCTGAATGTTACCCTGGCCTCGAGTGAGAAAAAAGGTGGTTCGCTGGTCAGGGATCCCTCGCGGGAATGGGTGGAGGACATCATCCTTGGCTGGGATCTCCTTGACATAAAACCTGCTAGAGGGAAGTTCACTTGGACGAATAAGAGAGCTGGTCCGGGTCATGTGGCTGCCCGGCTTGACAGATTCCTAGTCCACTCCTCCTTTCTCACCCTTGGTCTTTTGGCCTCCTCCAAAATCCTCCCTCACTGTACCTCGGACCATAATCCCATCCTGCTAGACCTGTCTCTCGCCCCTAACCTTGGTCCAATCCCCTTCCGCTTCAGCCCCCTTTGGATCCAGCAAGAGGGTTTCCTTCAAGTTGTCTCTGATTCCTGGGCCACTTTTATTAAAGGGTCCCCTTCCTACATTTGGGAGTCCAAGCTAAAAAGACTCAAAACAGATCTGAAAAAGTGGTCAAAAAGCCTTGTAACGCCCTCATAAAAAAGAAAGGCAGCTCAAGCTGATTTGGAAGATTACCAATGCCTCATGGAAATCTCAGATATAACGGACAGTATGCTCGGAAAGGAAGTGGAGCTCCAGAAAGCCTTCTTCTCAGCATGTAGGACGGAGGAGGAATACTGGCGGCAGAAATCCCGAAATATGTGGCTCATGAGTGGAGATAAAAATACCAAGTTTTTCCACAAGCAGGATGAGGCTCGGAAAAACCACAATGCAGTCTCTGAAATCAACTATAATGGAGTTCTGATCAAAGATTTTGAGGGCATCAAGCAAGCTGCCCATAACTCCTTCAAAGAGTTATACACAGCCCCCATTGAGGACCCGATTGACACCAACGCCCACCCTTTTGATCTAATCCCAAATCTCATTAATCAGGAAGACAATAACCTCCTCACAACTCCTGTTTCTATGAATGAACTTAAAGAGACCCTTTTGATTATGAAACCGGACAGTGCGGCTGGCCCGGACAGTTTCACCACTAGATTCTTCACCAGCTGCTGGTCGATTATAAAGTATGACCTCCTCAAAATGGTTCGGCACTCTCAATTAGTTAATAGGCTGGGAGGATGCACCAATTCTTCCTTTCTAGCTCTGATTCCGAAGGAAAAAGGTGCCAATAACTTCAACCGCTTCAGACCGATCTCCTTGTGCAACACAGGGTATAAGATCATCACCAATATCATTGCCTCCAGACTTAAAAGAATTCTGTCCAAAATTATTCCTGATAATCAGGGTGGATTCATCAAGGGAAGGAAAATCTTGGACAACATCATCCTCGTCCAAGAAGCTATTCATTCCAGCTGCCAGCG
>LPNX010322218.1:664744-687061 GCA_001517045.1 Pseudotsuga menziesii
TAAAATGGAATGTATGCTTCGAAAATTCCTGTGGGAAGGAGGCAAGGGGAATGAGAAGAAATTCCATTTGATCAGCTGGAAAAAGATACAAAGGCCTCGCTTTGAAGGAGGGCTGCAAGTCAGAAGTCTCTCCTCTCAAAATCTGGCCCTCGGTGCCAAACTTCTCTGGCAGATTGTATCTGAAAAAGACAGTTGGAGCAAGAAAGCTTTAAGGAAGAAATACTTCCATGGTCCAAGAAAAAGATGCTTGGATATGCCCCCCCAAAGAAGAAATGGATCCCCGATTTACAAGATGTGCCTTAAAGCTCTGGAACCTTTCCGAAGTAACCTTTACTGGATTCCGGGTGATGGTAAAACTATTAGAGTATGGGATGACTCTATCCTGGGAGATACCCCTCTTGGATCTTGCAGGGAAGTGGAGCAAATTAGAAACTGGCTGTTAAACAACGGCATCACCTTGCTCTCGGACTTGTCTCAGTGGGAAGACAACATTTGGATAGGCTGGGACTTAGGCAACCCCCCACCAGAACTCGCTGCTGAGTCGGATCTGCTCTTAGTCCTTCTCCAAGGTAAATCTCCTGTCAAGGAAGGAATTCGAGACAAAAGAGGTTGGGGAAGTAACTCAGGAACCTATTCCTCCGCTGAAGGATACAAGAAGTTTCAGGCTACCCCTGGCGCTGCTCCTAATCCTGCAATCTGGAAACTCCTGTGGGAAAACTGCTTCATTCCAAAAATAGACATGTTCTGCTGGACCATGGCCCACAACAGTATCCTTACTGGAGAAAATATTAAGAAAAGAGGGATGGAAGGTCCCTCTAGATGTTCACTGTGCAAAATGGAGACTGAAACAACGGATCACCTCATCTCTGACTGTAATTTCTCCAAAGAAGTCTGGGTCCAGGCCTTGAGGATTAGCCCGAGCATAATTCACCCTACCTCTATCCATGAACTCCTTTCAAGCTGGGGGCAACTTTCCCCCTTCCTACTGTCCAAAAAACCTGTCCTTCAAGCAGCCTGGAATTGGATCCTTAAAGCCATTTGTTGGAAAATTTGGACAGAAAGGAATAGTCGAATCTTCAGGGGGAAGGAAAGTCACCCTTCCAGAGTAGCAACTCAAGCAAGAGCTATAGTTGGGGAATCACTGGAACAGAACTCCTCACTGGCTAACAACGCACCTCTCAAGCCCGAAGAATCTCATTGGCTCGCCCAGTTTGTCCACAATCATCACATCAGAACTCCCTCAAAAGCGCTCTTAGCCAACTGGGAAATCAGGCTAGATGAGAATGCCTTCAACAGTTGGAAATTTGCAAGGAATACTTCCTGTCTTTTCTTTGATGGCGCAGCAAAGGGGAATCCGGGGCTTTCTGGTTGTGGTGGAGTTATTACTGATGCAAATGACAATTTGATCAGCTGCTACGCCTGGGGTCTAGGTAATGGGACCAATAATAAGGCTGAGTTCTGTGGGCTCTATCAAGGATTAAGGATCGCGAAGACCAAAGGTATTGCCAAGCTTCTGGTATTCGGGGACTCTCGGCTACTAATCCAGGCCATCTCCAATAAAAAGCGACCCTCCAATGTACATTTAGCTCAAATTTTGAAAAGAATCAGGACCCTTTGTGAAGATTTCCACTCTATTAGTTTCTATCACATCCTTAGAAAGCTGAACTCTAAGGCAGATAAAGCAGCGAATGAAGGAGCTCGTTTATGCAGAGGTATCCTGCACATAGATGGCAATGAAATAAGATGGGACGTCCCCTAGCTGGGTCAAGCGTCCTAATTCGACTGTCAGAACTCTGTTGTCCCTAGATTCCCTTTCTTTCGTCTGGCTTTGCACAGGAAATCACTGTCCAACGATTTTGCTCTCATGATGTCTGAGACTGAACCGCCCTCAGAGCTCTTTTTATTTCCCTCTTCTTCTGCTCTAAAGTGCTCTGCCTCTGCTCCCTTCGCTGAAATTGCGCTGAAGGTTACTCAGTTCTGTAGCGTGCTCCCGCAGTGTTCCCCCGCCCCCCTATGGCCTCGGATAGCTCATCCTCATCGGGACTGTCTGTGGAGGCGAGACTCCAAGAAGTTGAATCAGCACTTGGGAGAATTCGTGGTCGCATGTCTGTCCTAGAGAAGTCACTGAACGATTCCAATAAGGCTGCGAATAAAGCCCGGGTCTTACTGAACGCCGATCTAAGAAAGTTAAGAGAAGATCAAGCTGGTACCGCTGGAAAGATGAAACGTTTCAAGGCCGAGGTGCGAGCAGGATTTAAAGATGAGGCAAACGTCCAGGGTGACTTCGGCAGGTGTCTCGCAGCTCTGGAAGAGGCTGTGGCAAAACTGGACTTGAAATGAAGAAATGGCGATCTGTTCCCGTCCCTTTTCTCTGCTACTCTGTGAACCACTATGCTAAATAACTATAATAAGGCCGTCGGGCCTCTCCTGGTCAATGTTTAGCTCTGGAAGACCGTATCTCTGTTCTGGTTTGTTAAAGCACCCGACAGCTGTTTTGCCGGTTCTTATAATCTACCCTCTGTTTTAGTTTAAAAAAAAAGATCATAAAATATAAAAATTGCATAGTTTGATTTTTAAAATTAGTTTACATATTCATAAGAGAAGATTAATAATATTAATGGTACTATTTCAATATAAACATGTAGATTTAAGTCGTTTAATCTTTTTGAATAGGTAGGGAATTTTATGTTATATATATATATATATATATATATATATATATATGAAGTGATAACAGTACAACATTGAAGTTGACACCAATATTACAGTCTACCATAAATATTTCATGAAATTTCCAAAGTTTCATAATATATGTATATTTTATTTTATTTCCTATTTTTAACTAATGCGGTTAATGATAAAAATAGTGTTTTCAAGGCTTATAGGCCAATTAAAATTCAACACATGAAAATTAAAAAAATAAATAAAAACAAAATAATATTATTTTCTCAAATTTTAGAGAAACTTTTGGTTTATTTGTCAAACTAATAGAGTGAAGTGAAAACTTTAGTCACCTGCCTTAGGCACGGGACTAAAAAAAATGGTCATTATTAAATTAACAATGGAAAGTAAATAAAGTAAATAATAAGGGAAAGTATAAGGTGAAAATATATAAGCTTTTTTAAGTAGAATGAATGAAACAAAGAGATATTATAAAATATACACCTAAGTTAAATAAAGGGGTTATTCAAGTTATTTAAATTCATATGTCGAAAAACTAAGTCACAAAATATTCGAGGTATTTATCAATTTTAAAAGTATTTTACAAGTCAAACAATAAGCAAATTTGTGATTATGAATTCCGCAAATAATTCTATTTTTGTGATGAAATGTCCTTTTTATGTTGAGAAGTTTAAATGTTGAGATTCCTTCCAGAATCGAGATATCAATTGCTCAAATTGTGAAACACTATTAAGCTAAAGGGATTACAAATGTGAAAATTTGCAAATATGAAATTTAGAGGACAAACTAGCACAATCTCAAGACTACAGTAAGTACTTGCAATTTAAGATGGAGATAGATTAATTTTAAAAAATTATAAGAAGATATCATTTTGGCTTAAAAATTGTAATCAAGAGTTGCTTGCTCAACTAAGGGAATTAAAAAGAGAGAAACGATGCAATCAACAAGAAATTTAAGATCTAAAACAAAAATTCAATGAGAACATCGTAGAAAAAATAAAGAAATTTATCGCCTAAAAGAACTTAGGCAAAAAACTTCTTGCACAAATAAAGAAGTCAAAACATGTGAAATGAAGCAAATAGAGACTGTAATAGGATAGTCAAAATTTCAAGGAGAATCCCAACAAGAATCTATTAGGAAAAAGATGAAGGAAATATTTAGCTAAGGAACCTCAATCAAAGGTTGCTTGAACAAATAAAATGGTTAAAAGATGAGAAACTAGAGAATCCAAATCTTAAAAATAAAGTTGGCAAACTGGAGAAAAAAGAGTTTGCACATTAAAGGGATCATAATCAAAACTTTCTTATACAAATTAAGAAGCTAAAGAGTAATAAGAAGTCGCTACAAAAAAAACTAGATCAACTTATCAACAAAGAAACTACAATCAATAAAAAACATTGTTCAATCTCATTCAAATAAAGAAGTTGTAAGATGTAAAAATCAAGATGTTCAAGAAAGGAACCAATACATATCTAATTGAAATATTATCAACCAATAAATCACCAAAAGTATCGAAATAATGAAGGTTCCAAAAATATGACACAAGATACAATAGTGTCTTATTGCCATCCTAATTATACAGGTCATTAATGAACGAAGCAAAGACACAATCGATATGCAAGACATTCAAGTATGGAATCTTATCATTTTCCAAAACACAAAATTCTCAATTTTGCAAAAAAATGAATTAGGGTTGGTTGACCCATTGACAATAAGACAAGCATGCTCAATGCTTTGTAACTCATATCGTCGTGTATCCATAACAACGATAAGATCATAGAATTATGAGATAGAACAAAAGATAAAGCCGTTTCCATGAATATGCTTTAAGACAAAGCATTTCTAAATACAACCTCATCGATTTGTAACTCATACCATCTCATCGATTTGTAATCATCCTATCATATTCTATCATTTTCATCATATTTTAATTCAACTATCAATTTTCTATCCTATATGGATTTATGTTCTTTGTCCTTATTATTTTGGATAGTTGCTAGTAAATGAGCTATTGTTTATTTTATTCAAGGATAGAGTAAACATATTTAAGGCAATGAGCACTAATTCCTTATCCTCCATTGTTGTCTATATGGAATCCAAGTGATTTCTCAACTCTATGATCCTAGAAGCTCACTATTATTTATATGTTACTCATGAAGAATCATGGTAATCTTGTTTCTCAAGAGCAACATTCTTGAGACACTTGAACTTTAGCATGATGCAAATAAGACATCATACATCTACTTTTTGATCAGCTTCTGTGCTATGTGAGTGATCAAATGAACCTTCGTTGAATCAAGAATAATTCTCTTTTTCAACACCTTCTTATTGTGCCAAACCAAGAATTTCATATAATTTGGTAGGTGCAATGATGCCATTCTAAATATGATTCTTAATCTCGACCTCTTCCAATATCATTTGCAAACTACACTTTTAAGGTGTAAAATTGGAATCGAACCTATCATACTTTCCAAGATTGAGAGCAGTAAGCTTTGAAAATATAAATAACACCTCAAATAAAAAGTCAACAATAAATAAAGTAGAATACTTTTCTAGGGTCTAAGCACTTATTCCCAAACACACTATAGATTCAAGGTCTTTAGCCTATAATAGGTCAAACAACTCTCCCACATTACAAACCACTTAAATACCTAAGTCTATGATCACTAAGAGAGCAATCTCAGTAAAAACAACTTTTAATGCAAATTCAAAATATGAACTCATCATTAAGGTTCTCCAAATCTATTTCCTATGAGATTTTAGCCTTAAAGTTGAACATGAAATATAAATTAGTGTAGTATATATTTCACTTATGTCCAACAAAATACACAAGACGTATAAAATAAACATCAAACACTTGTACTTCAAGGGAACAATGTTTTAGAGATTAGGGCTCACTTTGCAACGTAAAACATATATGAAAATTACTTATTTACAACATATTTAATACAACCGTAAATCTACCTACTTAGATTATATATGTTCATCAAATCACTTAACAAAATTTGTTCATTGTTATGTTAAATTAGCATAGATAACCAGCACTAGAAACTACTCTACCACTACGAGAAGCTAAGTTGAAATCCAATCTACAACTATGCGAAGTTTGGAGATCAAATCATGCTTCATATATACATATAATGAACTTACAAGTACATACCAACAACTTAATACAAATTGATACAAGCCATGCTCTCGAAACACTAGCTAGGGCATCCACCATAAATATAAATCCCTAGCCACCAACTCTTTTTAGCTATAAATCACTCCCAACCAATGATTCACAACTAGCAAGTATACACACTAGGGAGTTATCTTTAACGCCAATACTTTCATAAAAAATTGTACAAGAGAACATGATGGTATTCCACTATCTTCTCCATGTCAAGCACTCGAAGTAGTATCAAGGCTTTGAGTGCCACAAAACCCTAGTATTCTCTCACAAGAATCATAAGAGAAAGCACTCCATTTTCTCATCTAGAGTTTCTCCCAAACCCCATCTTCCCTTTTTCCTAGGAAATACCCTAACCATAATGCCCTACTTGCATCAAACATGACCCCTAGCTCTCTACACGTGAGCAAGGTAAAATGAAGAAGTACTAATGAAAGAGACAAGTTAGCTCTAGCTCTTGTATCTCTAATACATGTATGTGATTGATACGATTAATCAAAAGGTACTCCTACCTTTATATATATGGTAGGTGAGGGAGGCCAACAATAATAAAATTGACAAGGTCCATAAACAAACAACCTAACTAATCACTAGATAGGTCCACATGTGAAGTGCCTAAACTCTAAGTGACACTTGTCAAGCTCCAAGGTATGCATGTCTGCCAAACAAGGTTCCCAAGGTGAGCACTCCACAAGACAAGGTCCAATTCTCCTCCTCCAACAGTCTCCAAAGTTAAAATGCTACATCCTAAGCTATATGTTCTTTTGGATTTTTCACACCTCCATGAACACTCGTCAACCCAAGCATCCTCAAGTAAAGCATAATCCACCATGTAAGAAACCAAATGGCCCATATTAATACTTATTGTATAATCATGGGGCCACTTGCTTGCTTATTGTTCATCTTCACAAGCAATCAACCAAGCTCTCTGTGTGCACATCATCACTATGCCACATAGATCTCCAACCTCAAGTCAAAGTATAGCAATCCATGAGTAAGCTATGTCTAATTTGTATGTCCACTAAAGTACAGCCAAAGGTGGATAGCACACAATGCACTCCACATCACATGAAACACCCCTAAACATGATATAAAAACTTTTAAAGTGACACCAAAAACTAACAATATTAATAATTAATATTCACATAATTCATATTAATATAAATATTTAAAAGTGCCAGCCTTATATTTAACTTAAACACTCATATATACATCATGCTTATCCTTCATTATTATATTCCATACCCCATAACAAATTGAATTAATAATACAAAACAAAATACCATATCCCATACCCCTGTGAATTGGGCATTGCCAAACTTCTTCAATAATCTTACAAGCGATGATTTGATAGTACAGAGGCAAGAGTATGTAGAAATATATCTAAGAGTCACTAAAATTCTCAAAGTACCAAACTATATATGATGTATGTTGCTCATCTGGAACTCGAGTCTCCTGCTTTGTGCTTACCCCATTCAGATGAGGCCTCTTCCTCCTCTATGCAATGCTTGGCAGTGGATTTATGCTTCAATGTGGCCTTGAACAATAGTGAGTGGCTATTCAAAGATAATTGTGCTCAAAGCAAAAAGTACTGCTCATCGCGGCCCCAAAGAGAATGTAAGTGCAATAGCATAAAACAATAAATAAATGTGGAGGCTAGAGCCTAATGCCCACCTTTCCATCTTTCTTGAAACAATTGTTTCTATCCTATAGTGGATAGGCGGCATGCCAACGATGTAAACAATAGCAGCACCTCCTAATACATGGCTGGTGTAGGGTTAAACGATGGTGGCAACAACTCCTTATACGTGGTTGGCTGGTGTAAAGTTAAAGGATGGCGGTTTACATTAACATCTTGATTTGGTATTAAAAATCAATTCATATCTATTTCATTGACTAATGCGCATAGATAAACGTCTAATTCAAGCATTGAGACTGCACCTCTGATATTTTTTCCATTTTTAATAGTGTTATCCTGCATGAGAGACGTGACGAGTTCACCTTTCATCAAATCAAATTCAATTAAAAAGAAATTTATTTTTACTCTTTGGGTGGCTTCATATTTCGGGTAGATTAATGAGTAACCTTGAATTTTGTTTTGGGAAGCATAATAGTTCTACTGCATACGAAAAGAAAGCTTGGAAGGTTTTTCAACTCAAAAGTGAAAATTGGAAGGTTTTTCAACTCAAAAATGAAAATCCATTATAAAGTGAAAACATACTCAATGTTATTTTTTCTAAATTAAAATTATTAAATCTAAAAGAGGTTTTGTTTCTAACTTAAAATTATTAAATTTAAAAAATATTTTGTTTTAGTAATGAACTTTTTATCATTTATATCAAAATTATGCAGTCGCTTAAGTCTATCTTAAAATGTTATTTCATGAACTTATCATTTTTAATTTTTAATTAAGTATCAATGTGAAGTTTATTTTGAAATTTTGGATTTCTACTTAAATGGCTTTGGTAATTTTAAATCATTCTTGAAATTTTATAATTATAAAGAAAGATCTATGTACTACACACTCACATGCATCTTGACCTAGGATAAACCATATTAATGTTTTAAATTTTCTTATAAGAAAGATCTCTGTGCTACACACTCAAATGCATCTTTGACGGTAAAGTGATGGGATAAACAATATTAATGTTTTAACATTTTATTATAAGAAACATGATCAAATGATACATTTAAAAGTATAAAAACAAATATATCTTCTTTGTGAAGGGAAAATATGGGAAAATATGGGAAAATCAAAATATATTTATTTTAATTTCAAGGATACACATTAAATATATAAAGAACTTCCGCTCAAGTTTAATTTAATAAGTTTAGTTTAATGTAAACCATTTTCATTCATGCACGATTTAATATACTTTGAAGTTTTATTTTTTAATTAAACATATACCCTATCCCCTGCCCTCATGTGGTTTTTTTTTTCTACCAAATTTTTTAATAATAAATAATAAATTTTTTTTTTTACTTTTTTGTATTCACATAATTTTAAATTTATTTTGTAAACTTAATTTTTTAGTATTTTTATATATATCTCGGTTTTTAATTTCATCACTGCTTTTTTTTAAATTAGGAAGATTTTCCTTCCCAATAAAATGTTTTAAAAAAAACCATTATTATAAAGGTGTTAGTGGCTCTTGTATTTAAATATTTTATTTCAAAGAACTCTGAGTAGAAAGTCAACCTGGAGGACATCCTTGGATACCCAATGTTATGTTGCAAACATTAAATTTTAATTAAATACCAGAAGTCCACGAATTTGCAGTAAATTAGAAAACTATGAAAAATATGAAGGAAATCATATAATTTATAACTTATTTTTAAATTTAATTTTTTTATATTTATATAATTTTTTTATACATATCATCAAATGTTCATTTCCTAAAATTTGTTGCAAACATTAAATTTTAATTAAATACAAAAAGTCCACGAATTTGCAGAAAACTACGAAAACTATGAAGAAAATCATATAATTTATAACTTATTTTTAAATTTAATTTTTTAATATTTATATAATCTTTTTATACATATCATCAAATGTTCATTTCCTAAAATTTTAAAGCATGTGTTGTAATTTAATTATATAATTTGAGAAAGAAAATGTTTTAACCTTAAACAATTTGAAGTCTAATTGAGTCAAACATCTTTAATATTAATTTAAATGTCAATTTAGTAATATGCAACTTGTTTGAAAATTATTTTTACTTCTTTACATTGCCACCTTGTGACTTTTGTTTTTCAAAATAAATCCATTCAAATAAAAAATATTTATTTTTATACTTCTTTACATTGCCACCTCGTGGCTTTTGTTTTTTAAAATAAATACATTTAAATAAAAAATATTTATTTTTATACTAATTTTAACAATATTTTATTATGAAAAGTAAAATTTATTTCATAACATATTTAGTTATATATATATATATATATATATATATATATATATATATTTGCGAATATTTATAAAATAAATAATTTAAAAATATGAATATTTTAATATTTTTAACACATTTCATTGTGAAAAATGAGATGTATTTAATAAAATTATATTTATTTATAAAATAAATAATTTAAAAATATTTCTATTTTTAATATTTTTAACATATTTTATGGGAAAAATAAAATGTATTTTATAAAATTATATTTATATTGTCGAGTGAAATATTACTTGATAGTTAAATTTAAATATATCATAAATGAATGAAATCATTTTTTTTTACTCTTTACTCATAAGTAATTAAGAACTCTCTAAAATTTTTGCTTTAAAATATGAGTATGACTTTTAATACGGACAAAACAAAAGTTATGATTATCAATTCCAAAAATGTTACTTGCCTTAATTTTCTATATGACAATAATAGTTTGAAGGAAATGTTGTTGGCCCTAGGAAAAGATAGTCATAATTTTCTATATGACAATAATAGCTTTGAGGAAATGTTGTTGGCCCTAGGAAAATATAGGCAAAATTCAGTTGGAATTCCGCTTGAAAAGATGAAGTCTAATTGTGCAACAGAGGAAGTTGTGATGGAAGAAGAGATATGACAAAAGAAGTAGCGGTAGAAGGAAGAGTTGCGACAGAAGCATCTCCAAGAAAAGAAGTTCGCAACAGAAGGGAAATATATGACGAGATCAACTACGACGGAAGGAACCATGATAGGAGGCGTACAATGGTTGGAAAGGACAACCCAGGAGATTGTGGGTAAGAAGTCGACTAAAGTCACACGTGCTTTAGGGAATAAAGCATCTTTGTAATTTGGGTCGATGGTGCCTACTGATAGTTGTAACAGAAATGAACGAGAATATGAATCACATCCTATCGGCTAACAGAATGAAGTCAACTGATTATGACATGTAAGAGCCTATATAAAAAAGAACCCAAGTTGTGTATGTGTTACTTCCTTATCAGTCGATTGGTTATTTGCTTCCTAGTTTTTGATGTGTCTATTTGTAGAGTTGAAGAGTTGTAGACAAGAGTAAGTTGATCCAGGCTGTGTGTGGATCGACAATAGAGTGAAGGAGAGGAAAAATTCAAAGACCAAATACTAGAGATCATGAGGGGAGAGAGAAGTTTGTGTAGATTGTACAAGAATATATAAGCTGGGTGCGCAGACAAAAGGTGCCATATATTTCTCATGCTAGATGAATACCGCCTTTGTGGTTTTTCTCGAATGGGTTTCCACATTCATTGTAGCCTGTGTGTACATTTGATGAATGTGTTTATGTTGAATGTATGTATATTTGCTTATGAATGAGTCTTTATATTCATTTGTCGCACTGTTGTTAGTTGGAACTTGGAATTGTTGTTGAGGATTTATGGGTCAGTGTAAGAAGATGAGGGACCTTTTAGATGCAATCCTAGTTTTCAAAAACATGATCACGTTACCAAAAAATACAACGCGTTTCTGCTACATAGCACTTGCTATGGTTCAACCCGAGCCTGACATGTCATGGGACATGTAGGATAGTAAACCATATCGCGTACGCATTATATAACTACAAAACACGCTTGCGATCTGTAGTTCTAAATTGCGTATGCGATTTGGAAAACTAAAATTAATTTATATACACAGGCCCGAAACCCGCGGCCTATTCTACCTATCAGGAACGCGAAACCGGCGGCGATTTGGAGCGTTTTGGAGCAAATTAGGTGCTTGGGATGGTTGGAGAAGCTGATATAGTTGGAGGGGAGGAGATTCCACTGGTGAATTATCATCCAACCAGGTAATGCAATCACCCAAAGCATTATTTTTTGTCAATTTTTAACCTATAATATTGTTTTTTAATAGAATAATCAACCCAACAACTCCCAAGCTAATGTTTGATGGATTCAAACTAAAAGAGGCTATAAGAAACAAAAACATCATGTCTAATTGATATTCAATGTTCCAAAAGGCTAGAAATATATAAAACAAACACAAGCATAGAGTGTGTGTGGAAGGAGGCTAAAATTATAAGCCAAGGGTTTAAACAATTTAAAAACAATATATATCTACATTCAAATTAAAGACAAAGAAAGATAGAAATCCCACATCATAATGAGATTGAGAGGCATAAACAAAAAGGAACAAAGATACTATAAGAGAGACACAAAATTACTACTGAGTAGGGTTCTAAACAACACATATCTCATACTTCTCCACAATATGCAAGAGAGAGTAATGGACAAGCATGCTTATGTTCCAATTACAATAGAAGCCCTAGATATTACACACCAATTGGTAGAACTAACATAAAAATATGGTATAAGTCACAAGGTGTAAGAAACCCATGTTAGCAAACACAAGAACACGAATTCTGCTTCTTTTATCCTATAAACATAATAAAGAAAATTAGAAACATATGAGACCCTAGGTCTCCCTAAGATCCCTTGATCTAGCAAAGACATAAATGACTTTACTCAAACAGTCTATGCCCCTGCATCACTAGGTTTATCAACCATTTTTTAAAATAGCAAAAACAATGGGTAATATATTTCTACATGTTGAGTCTCTAAGCTCATCTACAACCAATTGTAGTCCAGTCCACAAATTCTCCATTTTTCCATGTAACTTTTGGTTGGTTTCCATGGTTATACAATGGAAATGGTGAACACCCATTAACTACCGTAGAGTGCGTCGTGAGAGTGTTCCCAACCATGATCAAGTCAATTATATTTAGAGGATATGGTGGCAGACCTGTATCACCCCTTTTGTTGCCTCACATGTCCTAATAGTCACTTTCCCCTTTCTTTTACATATCCAAGGGACGTAAAGGCCAAAACATGTCAAAATAGCACTCCTAAATTCAAAGAAGTTTAAACCCAAGTGTGCATGGAAAAGTCACCAATGAGGGTGAAGAAGTGCCTTAAATTCTAGAAAGAAGTTGAACGAAACTCACTATTTAATTGTTAAATGTTTAATTTTAAGTTTTAATGTATGTAAGTGAATGCCATTAAATTGCTTACTTGAGTTTTCCATAATTTACATTTTCAATTTTGAAGAGATGTCATTATATACCATGTATACGTTTCTAATGATTTCCTTATTGATATTTTTATTGCAGTTGCAGCTATGGACACCAATGCTGAAATATTAATTGAGCTTGCCTAGTTGAGAGGACTCAATACTGCTTTTAGTGGTGGTGATAGGATTCGATGTTCACTTGCATCCACTTTGGATGCAATTGTTGAGACTATTACATTGTCAAGCAACATACTATATGATATTACATCATATAGAAAAAGAAAAAGACAAGAGTACACTGATGGGCTTGGCTACAATGCAATAAAAAAAGTTGAAAATTACCAAAGAGAATATATTTTCATTCTTTAGGGACCCTCGCACAGGGGAAATCCTAAATGCAAATAGGCCACATATCTCTATCAAGTGGCGCGCATATCAACCATTTGTTGATAACTGGATGGACATATGATATATGGTTTTTGATATGCCACCACACAACAACAGGGAAATCCCCCTGTATTTCCTTCGAAAGATGTATGCAGAGTTTGTGTTGGGTAAACACGTAAACTATTTTGATATATTGCCGTTTCAGGGGATCGGTGGGGGGATGCCCCAAAACCGACCCAATGCCAGGCTTCGAGACGTTGATCGCCCTATCCCTGCACCTCGCAGGCAGTTGCCTAGGCCAGATGTCCCACCTGTACATCGTGTTATTCCACAAACACGTGATGCATATTTGAGTTTGGCACGAACAGTTGTTCGCCATAGCTCTATGGTTCAACATATGGGTGAGGAAGGGACATCTATCCCTGGTGTGGTACATACACCAAGTCGTCATCGTGCAGGACCATCTTCTAGTGCAGTACCACCCACTAGTGCAGTACCCCCATCTAGTGCAGGACCATCTACTAGTGCAGCACCATCAGCACATTCCCAACCTAATTTTGATCCTCATGAGTGCACATCGTGTGGTCGTCCCTGCTATGGTCTTTCTTCAGATGTTGTCTTCAGTGGGTTTTTGAGTGATGTATGTATATGGTTAATTGTAATAAATTCTTCATTTATTTTCCTCTTTGTACACATATGTATAGTTTGAGCTAATATATTAATTTTGTGAACTTGCAGTTGATGTTTTATGCCTGCAACGACGCCCCAGAGTTTCATGTTCCACACTCTACAGAAGGGCATGCCATTCCATCCACTGATCCCTTGGTTGGTGGAGAGATTCCTATAGCACCCATTGTCGTATCTCACACCGAGGTAAACATTTTAAAATTTCAGTTTTTTAATACTTGTTAATTTGTTAATTTCCACATATTGTACATGTTAGTTCACTAATGTTATCTATGGTCTAATATTTACAATTATTAAACTTGCAGATGCTAGATCCTTCACGGGGGAAAGCAGTGATGGAGGTAGGATCCATGGTCGTATCGACCGAGGAAATATCTGGGCATGACATTCCATCCACTGATCCCTTGGTTGGTGGAGAGATTCATATAGCACCCATTGTCGTATCTCACACCGAGGTAAACATTTCAAAAATGTCAGTTTTTTAATACTTATTAATTTGTTAATTTCCACACATTGTACATGTTAGTTCAATAATGCTATATGTGGTCTAATATTTACAATTATTAAACTGGCAGATGCTAGATCCTTCACGGGGGAAAGCAGTGATGGAGGTAAACATTTTAAACATTTAAAAAATGTCATTTTTTAAATACATGTATGTTCGTTGAATCATGCATGTCTAACTACATGAACTCTTGTTGACTATAGGCACCAACCGAAACACCTGGACCATTTCCTAGAGTTGTATCTCCTCATAGGCCATATGTGAACAAGGGTCATGTGTATATGGGGCGGCCTACTCCTAGAAAGAGTCCAGTTGTCCACGACCATGGAGATACTGATACAAGGGTAATGTATATGCTTCAATGATATTTCTTGGTTAACTTGAAATCCAGTGCATAAAATGTTTTGTTAATGTTTGATTTGCATGTTTACTACATCAAGAGCCAGAGTTTACTATTGAAAATTTTGCAGGGATGGTTGATGCAGCAGTCTGTGCTGCATCTACAATGGAAACAAGTCACACAGAGGTACAACTATTTCAACATGATCGTTACATAGTTTATTATTGTTGGAGTATGTTTATTCATGCATGTCTAACTATTTCAACATTTGGTGATTGTAGCCACCGGCAGCAGGAGTTATTGATGCAGCAGTCAATGTGGTATTTGCAATAACAACAAGCCACACATAGGTACAACTATTTGAACATGATCTAGACATAGTGTGTTATTGTTGTCTATTGTTTATTCATGCACATGTCTAACTATTTCAACATTTGGTGATTGTAGCCACCACCACCACCACCAGTTCCTGCCCCCTCTGGTTCGACCATGGATGCGACCATCCTTGATGTTCAACCAATAGCTCCATCTGCTACACAAGAAACACAATCCCCTTTGTCACAGTCTCTCATTGAGGTGAGATGTCCATTAATGACCAATTGTTTCATGCAATGTCCATTAACATTTTGATAATTGTTGAGTTAATTTAGATATGGTATTTTATTGAGCTAATGTATTAGTACATAGTTAGTTGAATTTAATAATTGATATTTATTTTGCAGGATCAAGAGATGCACACTGGTCCTAGAGTTGTGCCTACAGGATTAACCTCGAGAAAGAACAAGAGGAAGCTTGAGTTTTGATGTGTCTTATGCGATATGTACAATTCGATACATGTACAGTTTTGGATACATGTACTTTTGGAGACATGTACATTGACATTTCACTTACATGTACATGTGACTTGGATAGTTTTGGATACATGTACATGTGGCTTGGATAGTTGTGGAGACACATGTACTTCTGGTTACTTTTGGAAATATATGTACTTTTGGATACTTTTGGATATATATGTACTTTTGGAGACATATACATTGACATTTCAGTTATAAATGAATGATACATTTCACTTTGAATTTGTACTTTGGTTTCCACATGTTCTTGTGTCAATCTATTGTATTGATTTGTGAGGATTATCTATTACTTATGAATGCACTATGTCAAAAGAAAAAACTATTATATTTAAAGGTTTCAATGATCTCACTACATGCACACTAAAGTCAAAGTTCTTGCTCGTGTAATTTTATAAATATAAGTGCAATATAATGTATTTCAAGGTTTCAATGAACTCACTACTTGCACACCAATTGGATATATCTAATTAAAAATTGTGAGTTTGGATTCATTAAATTACAAGTTAAGTCAATGCTCAAGTGTAATTTAATAAAACTAAGTGCAATACATGCTTCACATTTCATCAACAACCAACAACACTATTCAACAAAACTCATGCACCCAATGACTAATCACTCAGCATTAAAGGAACTACAATAGAATCAGGAGACCGAGAACCAACTTTGTGAATCAAAATGATTTGAATCATAAGTCCACCGGATTTGAAAAAGTTGAGTTGGACATTAGATTGATTCTGAATTGAGTGGCGACAGTAATATAAGATTAGGTTTAGGATTAGGGTTTCCTTGGTAGGGTTATGGTTATGGGCCATGCATGTTAAACAATAAACCCTAGTTAGGGATAGGGTTTTCCAAGTTTGGCCTTCGTTGGCATGAAATGCATTGTCCAGCTTTGGCTGTCATTGGCGTGACTGCATTGTCCCCTATTGAGCGAAACCCTAACTTTAGAAACCAGCGTAGACGGAGGTCACCGGGTAATGGACAGGAGGGAGAGGCCCCCCCCTAGCTAAAATACCATGTCACGAATCCAACGAAATCGACGGTTCATCAATCGGAGGCCTGAGCATCGATCTATGGCGAGTTTCAAGTCACCTCTAGATACTGTTCAAGGACACCTGGTGGACTTGTGCCCGATGCGCAAAAAACCTCACGGAGCCGCAATTTTGTATTCTGTCAACTCCTGCTAGTGTGTTTTGGCATGGGTAATATGGCAACGTAAAACGCATCCCCATCATCCATGGATTTCCAGCTTTGGCCCTCGTTGGCATGACTGTATTGTCCCCTATTGAGCGAAACCCTAGCTTCAAAAAACACTGTAGATGAAGGTCACTGGGTAATGTACAGGGGGGAGAGGCCCCCCCCCTAGCTAAAATCCCATGTCACGAATCCAACGAAATCAACATTTCATCGATTGGAGGCCCGAGCATCAATCTATGGCTAGTTGTAGGTCACCTCCATATATCGTTCAGGGACACCTGGTGGACTTGTGCCCGGTGCGCAAAAAACCTCACGGAGCCGCAATTTTGAATTCCGTCAACTCCTGCTAGCGTGTTTGGGCATGGGAAATATGGCAACACCAATTGCATCCCCATCTTCCATGGATTTCTAGCTTTGGCCCTCGTTGGCGTGACTGCATTGTCCCCTACTAAGCGAAACCCTAGCTTCAGAAACCACCGTAGACGGAGGAAACTGGGAAATGGACAAGAGGGAGAGCACCCCCTAGATAAAATACCATGTCATGAATCCAACGGAATCGACGGTTCGTCGATCGGAGGCCCGAACATCGATATATGGCGAGTTGGAGGTCACCTCCAGAAACCGTTCAGGGACACCTAGTGGATTTGTGCTTGGTGCGCAAAAAACCTCATGGAATTGCAATTTTGTATTCCGTCAACTCCTGCTAGCATGTTTGGGCATGGAAAATATTGCAACTCCAATCACATCCCCACCGTCTGTGGCTTTCCATCTTTGGCCCTCGTTGGCGTGACTACATTGTCCGCTACTGAGCAAAACCCTAGCATTAGAAACCACCGTAGACGGAGGTCACTGGGAAATGGACAGGAGGGAGAGGCCCCCACTAGCTAAAATCCCACGTCACGAATCCAATGGAATCGATGGTTCATCGATCGGAGGCCCGAGCATCGATCTATGGCGAGTTGCAGGTCACCTCCAGATACCGTTTAGGGACACCTAGTGAACTTGGGCCCGGTGCGCAAAAAACCTCATGGAGCCACAATTTTGAATTTTGTCGACTCCTGCTAGCATGTTTGTGCATGGGAAATATGGCAATGCCAACCTCATCCCCACCATCTGTGTCTTTCCAGTTTTGGCCCTCATTGGCGTGACTGCATTGTCCCCTACTGAGAAAAACCCTAGCTTCAAAAACCACCGTAGACGAAGGTCATTGGGAAATGAACAGGTGGGGGAGGCCCCCCCGAGCTAAAATATCATGTCACAAATCCAATGGAATTGACGGTTCATCGATCAGAGACCCGAGCATTGATCTATGGTGAGTTGCAGGTCACCTCCAGATACCGTCCAGGGACACCTGGTGGACTTGTGCCTAGTGCGCAAAAAACCTCACGGAGCTGCAATTTTGAATTTTGTCAACTCCTGCTAGCATGTTTGGGCATGGGAAATATGGCAATGCCAACCTCCTCCCCATCGTCAGTGGCTTTCCATCTTTGGCCCTCCTTGGCGTGACTGCATTGTCCCCTACTAAGTGAAACCCTAGCTTCAGAAACCATCATATACGGAGGTCATCGGGCAATGGACAGGAGGGAGAGGCCCCCCTAGCTAAAATACCACGTCACGAATCCAACAAAATCGACAGTTCATTGATTGGAGGCTCGAGCATCGATCTATGGTGATTTGCAGGTCACCTCTAGATACTGTTCAGGGACACTTGGTGGACTTGGGCCCGATGCGCAAACAACCTCGCGAAGCCGCAATTTTGTATTCTGTCAACTCCTGCTAGCGTGTTTGGGCATGGGAAATATGGCAACACCAACCGCATCCCCACTGTCCGTGGCTTTCCGTGCATCAATGACTTAATGTTACTTTTGAGTTGTCTCTGTCATTGCTAGTATGTTGTTTTGTTTCAGGATTTTTATAATACATGAGTAAATGAGTTTATTGTTATCTTTTAATTGGAAATTAAACTCCTTAATAAAATCATATCTTTTAATTGAAAATTAAAATATCACAATTTCAATTACACCAATGACCCAACATGTCAACCTCCCAAAATTTTCTATTATGCATTACATGAAACATTAACCTTTCGAAAGCATGAGAGGTTCCAAATTTTGTTTGTTTATTAAGTTTATCACTTAATATATTCACATGCATGATGTTGACCTACTTCGCATGCATAATGTTAGCACATGTTACTTTTGAATACTTCATATGCATAATGTTGAAGCATGTTACTTTTGAGTTGTTTGTGTCAATATTAGTAGGTTATTTTCTTCCACTTTCAATGTTCCAAAAAACATAATCAACTAAAAAAAAAGTTAAATAAATCTCTTATTATCTTTTATTTTCTTTGAAGTAGAAATTAAACTTCTCAATAAAAAAAAAGAGATGAAATTCCAACACTAATAGGCACTACGCCTTTGGCAATGGACATGCGGGTATAAGAGGTGAGTTGTCAAGAAGGAAATTATACAAGCCTTAAAACATAAGTTTATCATTGCGGCATCTTGTTTCCATCATCCTAGTTGTATATATCGGCTGAAAACATTGACAATATTACCTACTTGAAAAATTAGGGTTTTAGTCCTGTAAGAGAGCCTACAAAGAACTTTGATAGGTATGACCTACAGAGGTACATGTATGTATTCTAATGTTATGTATATCATGTGAATGATATCTTGAAATGTTCATATCATTGATATACATGGTTTATTGATCATATGTAAAATTTGGCATGTTCATTAACTTGACATACAAGAGAACTTTTGGCATATTTATAAACAACATTATGGAAAATTCACGGAAAATTTTGCATATCAAGAACACAAAATTGACATATTCATAAGAAACATACATGGGAAAATTAAAATTATGATACATACCTCATCATTCTAGATCCCACCTATTATCATACAACCAAGCCCTCCGGATCATCTCTTATAATGATGGTCTCCATTAGTCTCTCGTGCTCTGTATCCGGTAAGAAGTAGCATACCTTCGATGAATTTCGACTAGGCATTGTTCATACCTGGAGGTTTGTACCAATGATTAAGTTGGTAAAGTGATACACACTTGCACCTAGTTTGTAATCCTTGTAAACATATCCACCCTTCTTTCTTGCATTGTTGTCATGTGTAAGGTATTCACCTTTAACAACCATAGACCCGATGGAGAAGTGGTTGTTTTCATCATCATTCATGGACATAATGAGGTTTGCTTTCCCTCTATACAACGTGCCAACTAGTAATCACCACCCCATTCACTATCTTTTGAGGTAACCACTGTGTATATGTGTCCTGCATAGTATGATTGTAGGTATATGATCAAATATTTTTCATGTGAGACAAGGCCATTAATGTGAGTTTCAAGACTACATAAATTTTACAAAAAAATGTTAAGGAAATGCATCATACTGGGTTGTACAAGGTCTGATACATGATCAAAATCTATAGAAATAGATGATTGGTCTTCTTCCAATGGATTTAACTCAACAATTGCATGCTGATCAAGTGGAAGTGATATGCGATCCCATCCATCAACCCAATCCAATGATTCACACACATCCCAGTCACCATCACAACAAGGCGGGAAAAAACAAGCGAGTTTTCTGGTCCAAATTTCAAATACCGGGTTATCAGAGCTTCGAATCGAATGAAAGCCACCAATCCTAGGAACAGTCTTGCATTCCCATGCATCTGAACGATATATGTCTACCACCTCCCAAAGAATCTCTCCACGTGTCTCTTTCTTGTGGATTCTACTTGCATAGCTGATTCCTCTCCCATTACTGACGTGCACCACCTGACTATAGATTGAGCATTTTGAATAGTAGATATTGTATATAATTTCAATTCCTCTCTTCATAGGGTTGTTTTGACACATGCTCCGGCTCCATCATGCTCTCCTTTACCATGCCCAGTCTCAA
This sequence comes from Pseudotsuga menziesii, assembly GCA_001517045.1. NCBI lineage: Eukaryota > Viridiplantae > Streptophyta > Pinopsida > Pinales > Pinaceae > Pseudotsuga > Pseudotsuga menziesii. The sequence goes on from LPNX010322218.1 coordinate 685,450, forward strand.
AATAGTTCCACATATGTGGAACTTTGTAGTTTTTATGCAATGAACACAACCATTGAAATATGCGTGCATTTTTTAACTGACCAGCACATCCATCAGACCAAATCCAATGTCGATCCATCTGTATGTTCCTGCACTTCAAATGATCATAGAACATGATGAAGCAATGATGTACATAGTGGAAGTCATGGCACCTATCATCACTTATGTAGAAGTGATATTCCTTTAGAATTTCTCTTTGCTCTTCACTGTTATTTGGGCCATGCCTATATGTGATATGCACCATCAAGGAAACCTGCTCAAAGTGATAATACTAACTTTGGATCTCATTTTGAGGTTGTAGAGTGTAGTTCTCGGCAAAATCAACAACTGAAAGTATAGTACCACGAGGAAATGTATCTCTGCATATTCTAAACTTCTCATCCCGCCATCGTGCCAAGTGGACATGATGAACATATTGATGTGTCTTTTCAATAAATTCCTTGACGAAGACACTAACTTGAACCTGTTGACACAAAATGATCTCAATATCAGGTTTTTTTGTAAGTAAGGAATGAAATGCAACTGTTCAAACATAAATTTATAGATAAATGCATGTACTTGAGATGTCACCAATTGTATTTTTTTTCTTTCTTTCCCTGGGACTATTTCATAGCTGATATATTTGAAACTTTTCATGTCTGTAACCATATTCCCAAATTCATTGTCTCCAGTATCGTGCATACATTGGCTCAATAATGCCATTCCAGCACAGTTGGAGCAAGTTCCATCCAAACAGGATTTTGCATTGTAAGTTTTCCCCTCAGGCCTATTGCACATGATACTATGAATGAATTCTCTTGATGCGGTCGGTGGTATTGTCAAGGAGCAATCCTGCACATGGTTAGTATGCAACACACGACGAATGTACAAAAATGTTTCATAGTAATATTCATATTCTACATGGTATCTACAACAACAAGTGTTACGAAGAGTATTTATTTTAACATACCAGGGCTTACATTTCTCAAAAGATCCTTTCCCCAAATTCAATTGTCTATGTTCATTCCTAAATTTCTCGTATAGTTATGTCTGTGTTATATCAAGAAGATGCTTAATATGTGGTTCACGGTCCTTTGAACCCCTTCTCAGTTTTAGTACATCCTTCCGGTTTGAAGAAGGCCTTGTGTGATCATGCCAAAAACTCTGCACTAGTCCCTTTACTGCATCAACTAGCTTCATGTCACGACGTGGCAACCGACCAATAAAGGCCCAAAAATCTGTCTGGGCGGTTGTGTCAAGATGTTCTCTTCTAATAGAATACCTACGGAGGGTTTTTACATTCAAATTAACTAGTTTAGATGTAGGCTTGAGAAAATGAAGGACCCTGGTGTTCTTATTTACAATTGCTTGTGACGACACACGACGAGCTGCATTGCGGTCCTTTGACCATGTGTTCTTACCAATTTTACCAAAGGTATCTACTAAGCTTTCAACTATATGAGAACTTGGTCCAGAAGTCTTTATCATCTTTTTCCCTAACAATTTCCTAACAATATTCATGCCCCTAGATTTTAACAATGATAAAAATAATCTACATTTATCTCCATCACATTTAGAAACAAAATATTTATTT
>LPNX010322218.1:691145-696145 GCA_001517045.1 Pseudotsuga menziesii
GCTATACTTGTTATTCTCTCAGTTAAAGATCCTAATAATGCTAGCTTAATGTTGAAAAACTAACATTGTATCAGAGCTAACCTGAGAAGAAGACACTGTGCAGCTGCGGGAACTAGGGCTTCTTAGTTTGTGGATCTTTATCCACAGATTTTTAGCAAACGTAAGGTGGAATAAATCTCCTCCCTAGGGCGCATCTTTCTGTCGAAGCATAATCCAATTCTGAGGCTTTTTAGTTTTGGACCTGTCACTGCTGCCGAAAATTAGGGCTTTTCATGGAAGAGGAATTTTTCAATGAGCCCAGGCCTAGATTGATCTCCTCCCCAAAATCAAAGTTAGGGACAAATTTCAAAGCATTTGGGTGAACAAAACTCCGAAAAAGCAAAACCCTAATTTGCTCCTAAACCAGCTCTGCAGGATCTCAGCTCAAGTTTCAGATCCGACATCTTGAACCTGGTAAAATCTAAAATATTTTGTATTTCCATTTGAGGTTCTCAGTTAAGATGTCTCATCATACCAATCTTGATGAAAAGCTTGAGGGAGCTAATAACTTCCAAGCCTGGAAGTATAGGATCTCCCTGGTCCTGGAAGAGAATGAATTAGACTCCTACATCCATGAGGAGGTTCCAGTTCCAGAGGGAGATGAGGTAAAGGCCTTACATAAGAAAAAGATGGTTATGGCAAAGAGGATCATTGTTGATTCTATCAAGGATCACCTGATCCCACATGTGTCCTCTCTCAAGACACCTAAAGCTATGTTTGATGCCCTAACCAAGTTGTTTGAAGGGAAGAACATCAACCGGAATATGACTCTAAGGAATCAATTTAAGAATGTGAAGATTCAGAATGCAGAGACTATCCAGTCCTACTTCACAAGGGTTTCTCAGATCAAGGAAGAATTAGAAGCTGTTGATGAAGAAGTGGAAAATGCAGAGATTGTGATGACTACTTTGAATGGCCTTCCTAGGTCATGGGATTCTTTCATCCAAGGAATCTATGCTAGAAAGAAGTTAGTCAAGTTCAATAGACTATGGGAAGAATGCTCTCAAGAAGAAGCTCGGATAACAGCCTGAGAAGAGAAGATGGGAAGTGAAGATCAAGCCCTCACAGTTCACTCCAAGACTCGGAAGAAGAAATCCTCATTACTCCAAAGGTAAGAACTCTCATTCTAACAATAGAAAGGACCTATCTAGATTGAGATGTTATACATGTGATGAAAAAGGACACTTTGCAAAAGACTGCCCTAAGAGCAAGAATCACTCTCATAAGAATAAGGGGAACAAAATAAGACATCATGCTCATGCTGCAAAGGATGATGAACCATCCAGGCAGAGATTCATATATGAAAGTGAAGATTCTTTAAGTGAGGATGAATATGTTTTGATTTCTGCTCTCACAGGTAACATTACTCATGGTATCGATGATTGTCTTATAGACAGTAGGGCTTCTAAACACATGACTGGATTCAAGGAATCCTTTGTGAAGCTCTCAGAACATGAATCACCTCACAAGGTGAAGCTAGGAGATGACTACCAATTTTCAATAAAAGGTAGTGGGGAATCTTCATATAAATTAGACTCTGGTAAGTCTCTAACAATGAAGGAAGTATTGTTTGTACTAGGACTCAAGAAGAACCTCCTCTCCATATCAGCATTAGATGCAAAAGGAATGCAGGTGGCATTCATAGATGGTCAAGTCATTATGTGGCCTAGAGGAAAGACTATCGATGATGCGGTAGTAATTGGAGAACAAGAAGGAGGATTGTACAAATTGAAGGGCCATCTAGAACAAGCAATGGTCCATGATACAGTAGATCCAAGTGAACTTTGGCATAGAAGGCTTGCACATGTGCAGAGCACTACCTATTGTAAGAAAAGTTGTTGAAGGTCTTCCAGAAATCTAAGCAAAACATGGAGTCTGCAAAGGATGTGCGAAGGGAAAGAACACAAAGAAGACATTTCCAAGTAGCGAAAGCAAAGCAAAAGGAATCTTGGAAATCACCCACTCCGATGTATGCGGTCCTATGTCATCAAGCTCACTAAGCGATTATGCATATTATGTTTCCTTTATTGATGATTTTTCTAGGAAGACATGGGTTTACTTCATGAAGAACAAAGACGAAGTATTCAACAAATTCAAGGAATTCAAAGCCTTGATCGAGAACCATATTGAAAAGAAGATCAAGACTTTTCGATCAGACAATGGCAGATAATTCACTTCAAATGAATTCAAGAGGCTATGCAAAGACTCAGGGATTAAGAGGGAGTTGTCCACTCCTTATAATCCACAACAGAATGGGGTTGCAGAAAGGAATAATAGAACTATCATGGAAGCTGCAAAATCAATGCTCCACGATCAAGACCTTCCTATGCATCTTTGGGTTGAAGCTGCCAGAACAGCGGTGTATGTACAGAACCATACTCCACATAGAGTACTCGGGAACAAGACTCCTGAAGAAGTCTTCTCTGGCAAAAGACCAGAAGTCGGCCATCTCAGAATATTCAACTATCCTGTGTACATACACATCCCAAAGGATAAAATGACAAAATTAGATCCTTCAGGAAAGAAGGGCATATTCGTGGGATACTCTGAAAGCTCGAAGGCTTACAGAATCTATTTCCCAGGATACAAGAAGATTGACATCAGCAGGGATGTGACATTTGATGAAGACACAGCTTACAACAAATCCAGAAAGATTTATGCTGAAGAACCTGAAGAAGCAGAAGCAGAAGCACCCAGAATTGATGATACAACCATGAATGAAGAAGCTCAAGAAGAAGATCGATAATTTGAAGAACCACAAAGACCTATAGATCCACCTCTGGAGAAGAATCCTCATAAGAGGAAACCTGCTTGGGTACGAGAACTTATCCAAGGTGAGGAAAGATATGGGGCTCCAGAAGAAAATCACAGAGAAAGAAAGAGGACCAGATCCTGCTCTGGGTATGTAACTTTACTATGTGATTTCATTGATAAAGAACCTTCCAGTTATGAAGAAGGGGCAGAACGGAAAGAATGGAAGGATGCTATGATCGAAGAATACCAATCGATCATGAAGAATGATGTTTGGGATGTTGTCCCAAGACCATAAGGGAAGTTAGTTGTAACTTCCAAATGGATCTACAAGAACAAGCATGCTGCAGACGGTAGCATTGAAAAATATAAAGCAAGATTTGTGGCTCGGGGTTTCTCTCAGAAAGAAGGAATAGACTATGAAGAAACCTTTGCACCTGTAGCCAGATACACTTCCATCATATCAATACTTGCTCTGGATGTAGTGATGAAATGGAAGATACACCAGATGGATGTCAAGACTACTTTCTTGAATGGTGTAGTGGAAGAGGAAGTGTATGTAGAACAACCACTCAGTTTTGAGACACATGACATAGAGTCTCATGTATGCAGATTGAAGAAAGCCCTGTACGGTTTGAAACAGGCACCCAGGACCTGGTACGACAGAATTGATAGCTTTCTATCCAGTTTGGGATTTACCAAGAGTAAAGCAGACTCCAACCTTTACTACAAGGTTGAAGATGGCAACCTAGTGATGCTTCTACTATATGCAGATGATCTATTTGTGACGGGTATGGATGGGTTGATTGCTGATACGAAGAGAAAGCTTGCTGCTGAGTTTGAGATGAAGGACTTAGGGATGATGCATTACTTTCTAGGTATGGAAGTGTGGTAGAGTACGGATGAAATCTTCCTTGGACAAGGGAAGTATGCAGTAGAGATCCTGAAGAGGTTTGGGATGATGGACTGCAAGACTATGGCCACACCTATGGCATCAAACCTGAAGCTATTGAGTGATGCTTCATCAAAGTCGGTTGATGCTACGATGTATCGTCAGATGATTGGGTCATTGATGTACCTGACGAACACGAGACCAGACATTTGCTTTGATGTGAACACCTTGAGCCAGTTCTTGACAGATCCAAGAAATGTTCACTTGATTGCTGGAAAGCATATTCTGAGGTACCTGAAGGGTACAGTTGATTATGGGCTCAAGTACGATGCGAATCAAAATATTAACCAGGAGGGTTAAGTTGATTCAGATTGGGTAGGCAGTGCCATTGATAGGAAGAGCACTTCAGGGTGTTGCTTCAGTATGGGATCAGGTGTGATCTCTTAGTTTAGCAAGAAGCAATCATGTGTGGCACTGAGTACAGCTAAAGCAGAGTATGTCGTAGCTTGTTCAGCTAGTTGTGAGGCAGTATGGCTGCGGAAGCTACTGTCTGATTTATTTGATCTCCAATTGGATGCTACTTGTATACATTGTGACAACCAGAGTTGTGTGAAGTCGTCAGAGAATCCAGTGTTCCATGACAAGTCAAAGCATATCGAGATCAAGTACCACTATATCAGGGATATGGTGCAGAAAGGAGTAGTAAAGCTCCAGTATGTTGCGACAGAGGAACATATAGTTGATGTATTGACGAAGCCATTGGCTAGAGTGAAGTTTGAGTACTTTAGGGAGAAGCTTGGTGTTCTCCGGATCGAGGTTTCCTCCAAGGGAAAGTGATGAGTCCCATAGCCATTCTGACATGGTGAGAGGATTGGTTCCTTCCATGACAGATATGAGTGCTGAGATCCATAGCCATTCTGACGAGCAGGTCAGATATAAGGGCGGAGCCATTCTGTCATGGTGAGAGGATTGGTTCCTTCCATGACATATGTGACTGCTAAGCCATTCTGATATGACTGTAGGATTGGTTCCTACATGGTCAAATATAAGGGCCATTGCCATTCTTGGAATGGAGATGATAGTAGTTTGGGTTCCTATCATGCTGGTGGTTGTAAGTGCTGAGCCTTTTCATAGATGATAGTAGTTTGGGTTCCTATCATGTTGGTGACTATAAGTGTTGTGCCTTTTCACAGATGGTAGTAGTTTGAGTTCCTACCATGCTGGTGATTATAAGTGCTGAGCCTTTCTGATGTGACTGAGGGATGTGTTCCCACGTACTCAGATGTAAGTGCAATGGCCTTTCCACAGATGATAGTAG